>JAJHUR010099491.1:0-23196 GCA_027495735.1 Lutjanus campechanus | reverse complement strand
CTCCTCCTCACAGTTTGTTGGTCACATCGATGGGACACATTAAGCTGACAGATTTCGGGTTGTCCAAAGTCGGGCTGATGAACATGACCACTAACCTGTATGAGGGACACATAGAGAAAGATGCCAGAGAGTTTTCTGATAAGCAGGTAAATCTTATTTAACTACAGTGAAGGACTTTTTGGATAATGCATTTATCACAAAACACACGTGAAGATTATTTATTGTATTTTTTTCTGCACAGGTGTGTGGAACACCAGAGTACATTGCACCAGAGGTGATTCTGAGGCAAGGCTACGGGAAGCCGGTGGACTGGTGGGCGATGGGCATCATCCTCTACGAGTTCCTGGTGGGCTGTGTGCCTTTTTTTGGAGACACACCAGAGGAGCTGTTCGGACAGGTCATCAGTGGTCAGTGTCACCTGCTTTTCTTCTCAAATGATAATTGAAAACATAAGGTGTTTTCGGACCAAAGGAAATGTTCCTTAGTCCTACGAGCAGCTGGAGGAGTTCTTATAACAACATTTTGAAGCTCCTGCTATGTAAAACATCGCTGTATGTCACACAGAAGTGGCTTTGCCAGGGAGTCTCCAGAACAGTTTCGTCCAAAAGCGCCTATAAAGTTTCTGTGACATCTTTTCTGTCACATTTTTGTCAATTTTTTGTCTAACAATGACTGCTGCTTGAAACTTAGTGATAGATGTGAGATCCTCAGTTCAGTGCTGTCAGCTAGCCTTTGATGCTACCAGGTTTAGGTGCCAATTTAAGCCAATAAATTAGGCTTTTCCTCAACCATTATATGTCCTATCAATTACAGCGTATTGCATGAAATTTCACCGAGGGATCTGTTATTTTTAATCTTCTCTGATGTTTGTATTTAAAAGGATGGTTCAGGTTGTTTGAAGTGGGGTGACGTGAGGTGCTTATTCATCGTCAGTGTGTTACCTACAGTAGGTGATGGTCGGCATTTTTAAGTGGACCTTTGTTTAAGTGAATCTGCTTTGCTGCTGACTCTGTCCACAGCAATAAATTGCTTAGCTTCCTACACCAGTATTCCTGCTGCTTCTCCAAGGGGCGGACTGACTGCCGTCTGCTGTAGGTAATGAACCGACTATGGATAAGTGCCCTCGTACAGCCTCACTTCAAAAAACCTGACCGATCTCTTAAAAGATGAAAATAAACTACACTTATTTATTTAAGTCAGTTTATTGAATATAACATTTTATGAAACACATTTTCTGCTGCTTGAGGTGATTTAAGCAAAGTCCCGCAGCATCTGGCGTGTATGTTCTGTCGAGCACATCAGGAGAAATTCCCAAGCCTCTCTCTCAGATATGAATTAAACATTTAAATAGTGACCACATGGAATTAGATGATGTGCATATTTCTGAGTTTATTGAAGGTTGAGATTTCCCTGAGGGCCTTTAGCAAAACAGATGGCAGTAAGTGGATTCAGCTTGACTTCAGACCACGAGTGAAGTTTTAATATTATGATGATGTTATTTTGTTCTCTGTAGTCTCATGGTGACAGCAGCACAGAGAAAATCTTAATCTTGAAAAACACGAGCTTTTATCTTGTCACCGGTGCGGCGCAAATGAATTATGTTATTTGCAGTTGTTGGATAACGGCCTCTATCCGTGGCGTGGAAATGAATGGCGTGCCATGACTGATTTGGTATGCTCTCAATCAAACTGTACCAAGCCTCTGAGAGTGACTGTTAATTAAAGGGGCCTGAACACACTGAATGCACGCCACCATGGCCTCAGGCCGTACATACATATTCATAGCTCCCCTCCTAAATTTGATTAAAATGGGGGACAAACTGTGCACAGAGCAGACAATCAGCAGGGCACAGACATGCTTTTCTCCCCTTTTCATTGCTTATCCATGAGGCTTTTCACTAAAAGCTGGAGCACATGTAAATCGTCTGGTTCACCATTATATGAACACCTCAGAGCTAACTTCGCTGTGTCTGACTTTGCCGGTGAGGCTGTTTTGAAAGGAGAACTTCAAAACAAATATCAGCTTTAGTGGGTCACAAATAGGTGAAAATCGTCAGTAATTATATTTTAATGTTTTTAGATGGGTTGCAAAGATGTGTGTGCAGCATTGAGGGTAGATACTTAACTCACTGCCACAGCGTCATGACAGCTTTTACATGGAAACTCTCAGCATTTAGAAATCAACAACTTGCTGGAAACCAGTAAGAATAAGAATGTGTAAAATTGTATTTATTTATTTATGTACATATTTATGCATCCCTTTATTCACCAATTAGTGTGTACATGTGGACAATATGGACATACTAATGTTCCTCTAATGTTAATGCGACATTAGTCAGCCTAATGCAGGCAGTTTGAGTGGGTGAGGCGGGAGGCCGGAAACAGAATTTCTCAATGAGGGAAAAGGAGTAGGCTTCCATTTTTTTTACTTTTTATATGAGAAAACCATGTTAAACAAAATGCAAAATATATTATTTGTTGTAACAAAATATTAGTCATAGCAGAAACGTGCCCGGAGGACTGCCAGTTTGAGGTACAAAAGGGATGATTCATCCCAAAGTGTAGTGCTATTTATCCATC
Organism: Lutjanus campechanus; assembly: GCA_027495735.1. Classification (NCBI taxonomy): domain Eukaryota; kingdom Metazoa; phylum Chordata; class Actinopteri; order Lutjaniformes; family Lutjanidae; genus Lutjanus; species Lutjanus campechanus. Next base: position 20,617 of record JAJHUR010099491.1, on the reverse strand, counting down.
TAGATTTTGGTTTGGTGTGAGTTGCAGAGTTTTGGAGCTGTCAGCCATAGAGACGTCTGCCTTCTCTCAAATATAACAGCACATAATGGCACTCGCATTGTGATGCTCAAAGCGCCAAAAAATACATTTGAAAAACTGAGTGGCACCTAGTTCCATTATATGTGAGAAAAGGCAGACATCTTTACAGCTGATATCTCCACAGCTCTGCAACTCACACCAAAACAATCTAGATGGATGTTACGATGAACTGTCCCTTCTTGTTGCATCTCATTTTGTGATACATTTTTTACTTTTTGTTACGATTACATTGCTCAGAGACAGATCTATATTTATTTTTTGAGTAAAACCTCACTTTTTCCAGCTTGTTAATACAATATCAAATGACCTTCGCTGCTGCTCATTTGTGAAGGATTTTTGACTGAAACTGATGCTTTGTGTGTTTTTGCAGATGAGATCAACTGGCCTGATGGAGAGGATGCCCCTCCTCCTGACGCTCAGGAGCTCATCACCTTGCTGCTCAGACAGAATCCTCTGGAGAGGATGGGCACAGGTACGAGCACAAACTGTGGCACAGCCAGTAACTCGGTTAGGACGGGACTGGCACAGCGGGCCGCCATAAATTCCCATGTGACCGTTGGTGCCACCTCAGCACCGCTTATTATTCCAAGTCACCGGGGAAGAAATTGAGGTCATCCAACAGCAGGGCAGTTTATCCTGTGGCCTCCTCACCTCGTCCCTTTGATCAATTGCAATTATTTCCTCGCCAGTCCGTGAATGTAGTTCCATGCATGATCAGGCACTCAGAGTGTGACAATCTGTGGACTCTAAAAGTGGCCATGACCCAGGACAAAGGACTTTAATCAGAGGGACGCATGTAGCCGGTTCAGTCCGGGGACAGCTGGACCTCCTTGTTCATCTAGATCTCCCCTCGCCGGGCTGCCACTCACAAAGGCTCCCGCTATTCCACCAAAGGTCAGAGGCAGGAAATTGTCCTGCATAATTTATGGTCATGATATCGGTTTGGCCAGCAGCCACTAGGGAAAAGGAAAATAGAGCGTAAGCGTTTCTTCACCTCCTGTGTCTAACTGATCCGTCCATTGTTAATGCTGAGGGTTTGTTTGTTTTATTTTCTTCACATTTGTCCTCAGACTTTATTCAAACTGGTTATTAATTGGTATTTGTTTCATCTGCAGGTGGAGCTGCTGAAGTGAAGCAGCATCAGTTTTTCCACAACCTGGACTGGAACAGTCTGCTGAGGCAGAAGGCTGAGTTCATTCCTCAGCTGGAGTCTGAAGACGACACCAGTTACTTCGACAGTGAGTTATCAAGTTATCTAACACATTGGGTTTATTATTGATTGTTGCAGACGTCCTCAGATCTGCTTAGAAATCATAGAAAAGATACGCTTATGAAAACTTACTATCCTTTTTTCAAAGAGGTCCCTGGACATCTCACCTCAACAAATCTGAATCAAAAGAGGTTTTAAAAGTACCCAAGAGTCTCCCTTTTACAGACAGGGCCACTTTGCTAATGCCATGCAGTTTAAATGTATGAGTACAAATTAGTTATTTCACCTATTCTTTATGAATATTTCTGCGTACTGGGGTCCCTAAACAGTATTAGAATATCATAAATTGGGTCTGACTGGGAAGTTGAGACTCTTATGGATTCAACGAGCCCAGTTGTATTCCTGTGTGATGATGTTAGTCCCTATAGTAGCCATTTCATTGTAATAATAAACTTATTAGTATACAGCACTACTCAGTAGTGTTCAGTGTTGTAGTGAGACATTTTCTTGAAACTTGGCCTCACTGTATCAAATTACCTTTTGTGACTTCTAGGATAATCATCATAATTATTGACAATAAGGAGGTTTCTGAGCAATTTCCAGATCAGAAGAACTCACCATTCAGTCATGAAAAAATGTAATTCTTATAGAAATCTTCAAATGTCAAAAGTTTGTTGTTTTTTTTAATCCCAAATTAAACATAATGAGTATAATTTTTTCTGTGGTGTTCCTCCAGGTACTGATTTGTGCACCAAATCTGCTAAATAAATGCCATTGTATACTTCCATCATAATGTTTTAAGCCCTTAAACTTTCAAAATTTGAATAGGGAAACACCCAGAGAAACACAATGTTTATTACAGATTTATGAAGAGAAAAACTTGACACGCAGTGCTTAACTACATCTTAAATAATGTTGAGATTCTCAGCTTTCAGTTTATGTACATCACTATGTGGTATATACTAATGACCTGCTATCTTCTCACAAAAAAGATGAATAAAATGGCTCTATGTTAGGGAGCCCGTGCACATAAACATAAACATAAGCACTTAGAAGTTAAATACGACTCTCAAGGTGCATTTCAGCTAGAAACATCCAGTCACAGAACTTAAAATTCAAAGCAGGAGAAAGCTAAAGATGATGGTGCTGAGAAACCTGAAAGTACAATCTGCAGCTTAAATCAATTAACCTTTAAATTCTGGGTCAAATGTGGATGAGTTCAGTAACAACAGTTCTTTGTTTTGATACAGTAACACTGACAATGACAATAACAAAAAAAAAACATGATTTCTCAGATACAGCTGAAATTATTAAACGGCTATAACATAAAGCAAGATTATCACCACCTCTGTCCATTTTCTTCTACTTAAATCACCTTGTGGCACTTTTAATAACCCGTAGTAACTGAATTAAATAAGAAATCACCTGAAATATAAACCTTTCATCATTTCCAGCTCGCTCTGAGAGGTACCATCACCTGGAGACGGAGGAGGATGACACGAATGATGAAGACTTCAATGTGGAGCTGCGGCAGTTCTCCTCGTGTTCTCACAGATTCTCTAAGGTGTGTCCTCAAATTTCTTGCATATGTGCAACATTATTACTGCCAAATATGTGCCTAATGTAAATGAGTTGATGCCCTCATCTGTCCTGCTTTTTTTTCTCATGGGAAAGACAACATGAGAAAATCAGTATTTCATATGGAAATCTGTGCCCCCCCCCCCCCCCCCCCCCCCCCCCCCCCCCCCCCCCCCCTCCCCTCTCTCTCCCACTCTGTCTTTACTCCTACAGTATTAAACGTAGGTTTCGGCTTTGCATATATTTTCCGCTTGCAAATCAGATCTGTTTTTGTTTTTTCCCCCCCTTTTTTTGGTGATGTGGAACACAATACACAATACAGTCATACAAGCTGGGAGTCATTGTTGTTGCTGCATTGCAGTATGCTCCCCTCTCACATCAAAACAAAGCATTACAGCGTCTCTGAAAGCAGCGGGGCGTCTCAGAGGAAGTGTTGAGCTACACTGAACCTTTCCCTCAGCTGCACCTAAACTCCAGGCTTGTAAGACATGATGAGGTCTGCATTAACACAGACAGCACAGTGTTTCTGCTCTCCTCTTAGTTGTAAAGGTCAAAATACCCCCACTGTGTAAATATAATTTGCCATTACCTGCTATCTCTCTCTATCAATCTTTGTAACTTGTTTTGACTCTGACAATGTGTGTTTTTAAACATCTGTGTCTAGAGCATAACTTTGCATTTAAAGCCTCCATGCACTGAAGTGAATCATTGTGTCTGTGTGGTTGTTGTCAGGTTTACAGCAGCCTGGATTTGTCCCGTGGGCACCTGGAGGAGAAGGGTGAGACGGAGGGGAAAAAGAGCGAGAGTCCACTGACTGTTGACTCTCTCAGCTGGACGCCAGACTTTGCTGAAATGTATGTTTGTCTCTGTTCTTGGATCAAGATTATAACTCGAGTTCATTAAACCTGTGCACATAAACACAATATAACATAACATAACTGAGATGAAATATGCAGTTCAGTGGGTATCAGCCTGCTGTTGACCACCTACTTCAGGCGGCATTGTCTTCTCCTTTCACTACCTGTGTGATAACATTTTAAAAATTCCTGTTGTTATGGTAAACAACAACAACCTCCAAGTTAGTAGCCTACTGTCTGAAAATTTCAAGTTACCCTAACCTGGTTGCTAACGGCTAACGGTAAGAATGGAAACAAGCTAGTAGCTGGGCTTTGCACTGCCCAAGATGATTGTGATCGGTTCAAAGAAATACATATAAGCCAGGGTATTTTTCCCCCTATAGCATAATCTTAAATGTATTTTATTTTATAAACTTATGATTTATTTTTTATGTAAAATCTTAAGCTGAAGTAATACTAGGTACTTTAGCAGTCAAATAAATGTAGTGGATTTAAAAGTTCAATATATCTCTCTGAAATCTAAAGGAACAGAGTAATGAAGTAGCATAAAATACCGCATGAGTACATCCGATTTGCATTAGATTAAAGGCACTTACTTATTTTCCACCACTGTACAGATTTAGTAGTTTTAGTAAGAAAAATAGAAAGTTGCACTAAAACTGGGTTTAAAGTTGCATCTCTGTGTAACACAGTAACATTTATTCTGTCCACTCCCACAAGATGTTAACGCAGATGTTTGGCTTTAAGCTGCTACAGATATGAATCAGTATATAAATCTTTATGTAGCTTTGTGTGGAGTTGATAGAATAGATAGAAAACATAGAGATAAAAATATTGGCAATTTAAACAACAATTAAAATGGTTACAAAGCAAGAAAACATACATAACTGTAGTTTTACATCATTAGAGCATGTTTATATGTCTGTAACATTTATATTTAATTCTTATCTCATATCTGAAATTACTCTCATAAGTTGCATATTCTTACACTTTTCTACTTCGTACAAATCCACTATATGCATCAAAAATTGAAGATTATACACAAATAAACTCTGTCAGATAAATAGTTTGAAGCTTTAATTACTGCTCCAGTCTTTCAGGTAGACAATAATAATTATCCTTTGTGCAAAGGCTGGAATGTATCTTGTAAAAACAAAACCTCTCGGCAGCAAAAGCAACAAAAGTAATCCAAACAAGTACAATCCAAACGGTCAACAAGACAAAATAACAATGAGGCGACCTCCTTCCATAAATAACTGCTGATTAATGAACCTTTTGATGTTACTTCTATATTAAGACACTAGGAGGCTCACACATACAGCATATCCAAAAAACAATGGCTCTTACAGGGAATACAGATCATGTTCATCTCATGAGACTCTGTTCTGCCCTTCACCCAGGCCGTCGCTGTCCCACTCGACAGACACAGACAGCGTGAATCAGGGCCCTCGCCCCAACTTGTTACCAAAGTTTGCCATCTCAGCAGAGAGTGAAGGAGACGAGACGTCAGGCCTCGGCGACCCGAGCAAGACCTCCTTCTCCATCGGAGAGCTCCCGCAGGACGAGCCTGACGCCACCACGCCGGGCAGCACCCACAGTGGAGCAACGCTCTCTGGTACAAAAACAGAACTGCAGAGTTTACAACTTTACAATACAGAGGCTTGGTTTTCATTTTCATAAATCAATAAGTTGTAACAAACGTCTCTGAAAGACTGAAATTACAGTATCCAACTTAGTATTTGTTGTATTTGTGGTCAAGCCTCTTGTTTAATAGCCAATTTAACTTTTTAAACAGGAACATACAGGATGTGTGTTGAAACAAAACATACTACTTTGACTGCTTGTTAAACGTCAGTCTGTCGTTTTTTCACTTTGGTTTTTGTGCGGAAAAAAGCAACATATAATGCATTGATTGTTACTTTTAGAGGTGCTGGTAGCAGGATTTTTATTAACCTCTGTTCATGCTTGTCTTCTGTAATTAATAGGAAGTTTCTCAGAACATCTGGACCAGTTGACACCCAGAGGTGAGGGGGTGGAGAGCCCCGACAGTACCAGTCACACCTCCACAGACCAGGGGGCCACCCAGACCAACTCTCTGCGGCCTGAGAGTGCTGCAGAGAAGACTGGAGCTGTGGCTAAAGTCCCAAAGTCGATCTCAACCGGTGCCCTGTCCCTCATGATCCCTGGAGGTAAGTTGAAGGACACATGCAGAAAGATTTGCACCCTCAAAAATACAACCTTTAATTGCAAAGTAGTTAGGACATTGTGTAAAACATAAATAAAAACTGAATGCAGTGATTGGCAAAAACTTTTTGACTTGTATTCAGTTGAATACAATACAAAGACAAGATATTTAATGTTCAAATTGATGAACTTGATTCTTTTTTGTAAATATACCTGCAACATGTTCCAAAAAACGTTCTTCTTCTTGCTTGATATATGACTTCAGGTGCTCGACAGTCCGAGGTGTCCATAGTCATATTTTGCACTTCATAATGCACCACTCATTTTCAATAGAAGTACAGGCAGGTCAGTCTAGTACCTGAAATCTTTTACAATGAAGCCATATTGTTGTAACACATGCAGAATGTGTCTTGGACATCTCTGAAAAAGACATCGTCTGGATGGCAGAATATTTTGCTCCACCTTTCAGCATTAATGGGGCCTTCACAGATGAAACACAATAAAGTTGATCAGTTTTATCATTTAATACCTAAGCAGTATGGAAAAGTATGGAATTTGATTTCAGTAATTCCCAGGATAAGTATAGCACAAAGAAATAATTTTTAAAAATAAACTGATCATGCAAGCAGAATATTTTTCATGGCATTGCGAGCAGGCAGCCAGCACATGCAATGTTGCCAAAGTAACATTCCTATGTCATATTAGGACATGTGATCAGTCAGTCTGATCAGTCAGGAATAGTTGTGGTTTTTATTTACAGACTATGTGGGCTGTAACACACAAGAAGCCTAATTCACACAATATGCAAATTCATTAAAATATGCAATAATTAAGGTCATGCATGTGTATTTGATGGATTACTGGCATTCAATTGTGCCCAAAGCCACCAAATTAAGGCTTTCATAGACATTTTTTTTTCTCTCAGGAGGGCATGCCCCCGGACCCTCCTAGTTGGCTACTTTTCCCCAATAGCTGGCTGCTGCATATCTTTTGTGGAAAACAGTGTTCATGATTTATGCAAAGTTATCACAAAAGTAAATGTGCTATCTTTTCTGCAGAAGGAAACAGAATCATTATGGCAGTGAATGCACAAGGCTGCACATACGCAGTGAAAAAAATATTTTACTTTTTTCAACTATTTTCAGTTCTTATTTATAAAAGAGACTAAAAAACAATAATATAATATGTATATATAATTAGCACTGGTTAATTTACACTGTCTTTGGGCAGAGTGTCCAACTTTCTGTGTAGGACACAACAGCCAAAGTCTGAAAAGTCTGGAAATGTGAGTCTGGAAAAGACTGGAATTTGGAAAGGAAAATGTGTAGGAATCCTGTAAATATCTTGTCTTGTCGAAAATGATTTGCAAATTGTTGCATTCAGCTTTTATCTACATTTTACACGGCATCCTTTTTTTTTTTTAAATTGGGGTTGTATAATTTCAACCAGTTTGTAGAAGGTTGAAGCATGTCAGAGCAACGTGTCAAGAATTGCAATAAATGCAACAGACTTTGAACAAATAATTTGAAAGAGATGAAAGCACACTATAGATCTGTGCGAAATTGGCCCAGCATGACACCTGCTGCGAGTTCCATTTTACAGAGTGGCTGCGGGCAAGTAGCCGAGTACAACCCGCTAACAAGGAAAGTAAGTAGGCAGGGCAGGAGCACGGGGTCTCCACTGCTGGGAGAGAGAAAATCCCATTAGTTTCACCCACAGCAGGAGCAGAACGAACCAGGCTCATGAGCTTTATAGCAACACCTCACTGCTGACTGTGAGGGCCAGTTCAAGTCTGATTGATTAAATAAAAGAGTCTCTTCAGGTGGTGATTATCTCTTATTTTTCCAGATATCTTTGGGGTGTCTCCGCTGGCCAGCCCCCTGTCTCCTTACTCCCTCTCCTCAGACCCTTCCTCCAGAGACTCCTCTCCCAGCCGAGACTCCTCCCTCTGTACCGCCAACCCGCGGCAGCCCATCATCATCCACAGCTCAGGGAAGAAGTTTGGCTTCACGCTGAGGGCGATCCGGGTGTACGCCTGTGACGGTGACATCTACACTGTGTACCATATGGTCTGGGTAAGGACTAAACCTGTTTTCCCACCTGCGCTTTTTAGTCCGGTTAAATTGGTTCGCCCCCCCCCCTAGTACAATTCATTTAGGCAGGTGTAAACACAGTAATCACGCTCTGGTGCGGACCAAAACAACCGCACCTAAACCCTTAAGAAGAGGTGGACTTGGTCTGGTTCTAAACAAACTCTGGAGCTGTTCATTCGTGGTGAGAACATGGTACAATTTCGATCTGACTCAAATGCCAAGTGTACTCAGCAAGTTTGAGCTTTACTGCTCGTCTGAAAGCAGCATGTCTTCTTTTCAAAGTGTGAATCAGTTAAGTGTTTTCAAGACCTTTCCTTGAGATCCATTCAGCATCCTGCTGGTCTAGTTTTGCCTGCTGTATTACCCACATAATTACATGTGTGACAGGAACCTAAGGGACATTTTACTCAGGGCTTATTGCTCCCCAACACTAACCTACCAGGTGGGAATTCTCCTTGTTCAAGCTGTGCCCAGTGTAGTGCTATGATTACAGGTCATGTCTTTTTATATCCCCATAATGATAAAAAAGTACAGCATTAAGAACAGGATTACATGAGAACCCAAATGCAGTATGTGGCCGATCTCCTTAAATGTCCTTGTAGATTGGTTTGTATATATCTAAAACTAAACAAGCTAAAAATTAAGATATCTTAATATAAGAATAACATATGGAATAAATATGAAAAATCCTCAGTGGCCAGACATCTTAGGTCAAGGTATTGACATGATACCTCCTTTAAAAGTAGATGGCAAGAGGGATAGATTTCTGTTACAGAAGGAATCATATTAGATCCATACATTACAGACAGAATGAGACATCAGTGAGACAATTACCACAGTTATGAGCAAATGCCAACCCTGTCGTTGCTCCATGCTAAATTGCATAGCAGTATTTCTCTGACAGAAGTATTCAGTCGTCCAGAACACAGGACCTTTTTTCCTGTTTATGCCTCCTTGCTGCAGCTCCAGACACATCTGATCAACAAATTCTCACATGGTTTGTAGCGATGCATTTTGTTTCACTTGGATATTTCCATTTCTTTGTTCTCCAACACCAACATGGGACCGGCCCCCAGTCCAGCTCAAGCGCCTCATTTTGAACTATTCTGAGTATTTCCACCAAAAATAAACTGGTTTTGAACTGAAAGGCTGGTTCCCAGCTGGTAGAAAAAGGCCCTGTGTTAAAATAAACTGACTCAGCTGATTCAGACCAGTGAAATATTGGTCGGTGAAAATGCCTTAATCAGCCTGTAATAATCAAATAGTGATCAATTTTAAGTCAGTTAACTGTAAAGGTGGTTTCATGCTTAACTTGTTTGGTGCAGTTGTGGTGTGAATGCAAAGCACATCAACCACAGGATGTTCTAATAATAGGTGTGAGATGTTTGCATGAATTCAGAAGCTAAACTTCTGGTAAATCCATCCATGTATAGACTATTTTTAAACAATATACACTTATATGTATACCACACAAGTGTGGGGATTTTCCCTGATCAGAATAAAAAAGAGTTATGACAGAGGTGTTTTGAGCTTGTTTCCTAATATTTTAGCAGTTCCCCAGTAAAAAGTGAGTGAAAGATGGCAACCACACAGTAATAATTTGACAGAAAATGCCTGTTTTTAATCATTTTTATTCCATTTGCATAGACAGTATTGGTGCCTGTCATCTGGCGTAAATCAATCTGTCACCTGTCAGTCCACATGACTTGTGTTTACAGCTCCAGGTTTGTTTGTAATAAGTCAGTTGAAACACCACCTGGACCAGAGCTGAAATAAAAGTGATACAAACTACAGGCGTGACAGCACCTTTAAATCTCCAAAAAGCTGTAAAGAAAAATAGATGGTAATCATAATAAATGTCTCTTGTGTGTGTTAATCAGAACGTAGAAGACGGTGGACCTGCACATAAAGCAGGACTCAAAGCTGGAGACCTCATCACTCATGTGAACGGAGAGGCAGTTCACGGTCTGGTCCACACTGAAGTGGTGGAGCTCCTGCTCAAGGTAAAAGAGGTTTTATGTGTAAAACTGCAGCTATTCAGGATTTAATGATTTTCCTTTTCAAATCTGCCACAGCTCAAATTCAGAGTGATACTCTTTGTGGTGTTTGAATAATGTTTTGTCCTTACGTTTCAGAGTGGTAGCAAAGTGGCCATCTCCACAACTCCCTTTGAAAATACTTCGATAAAAACTGGTCCAGCGAGGAGGAACAGCTACAGGAGCAAGATGGTCAGATGTGCCAAAAAGCCCAAGAAGGAGAGGACACCAGAACGGTACAAATCTACTTCCAAACTTTTTATTTTATTCACTGCAGATGTAAAGACATTTTTTTAGTGTTTTTTCCACCATTTTTTTTCTTTTTCAAAATGCAAACACCACATGATATTGATTTAATCTTCAATCATTTCAATGTCCTAAATATACTGTTTGATGCACTTTATATAATGTGGATTAGATTTTTAAAAAAGGTGATAAATACAGGGAGAGGGCTAAAGTAGCTCCCATCTAAAAGTTACAGAGGACTAGTGGTAAGAATTCCTGTGCTCATACTTTCTGTAAGCATTGATACTTAGAAAGAAACTGTGAGGAAGTTTTGTTTGAAATGCAGATGTGCATTAGTGATGCACAGTTCAGAGGTGAGTGATCTCAAGTGTGTAGACAATGCGATGTTTCCCGTTGGCCTCTAGGGGGCAGAAAGATGATGAAAACTGAGGGAATATTTCAATATGTGAGTGATTAGGCTGCAGGATCAAGGGCTTATGTTCACAGACTGTATAAATAGTGGATGGATCTTCCTCGTTTGAAAAGTGAAGCCAGTCTGTCTAATGGCCAGCAGGGGGCGACTCCACTGATTGGATAAGAAGTCCAATGACCGTACTTCTCACTTCGTTTATAACTTCAGCAAACAGTTTCCTAATGGGTTTATGGCCTCAACCACTTTTAAAGTCTTCTTCAACACAGCACGATGTTCATTTAATGTTCATGTAAATGTCCCATTTAGAGTTAAATAGATGAGAAAGTGGGGTATGCTTTCGGGAAATGCTACCTTATGATTGAGAAGTTGTGTCCTCGACTTCTCAGTCAGATCCAATCAGGATAAATATGATCACTTATGGCTCCAAAAAACCTCTCAAGGCATCAAAACAGTATGAAAGCAGTATGGGTGACCTCACGCTGGGTTTGAACTTGGTCATTTGCATCTAAAAAAAACGATTAAAGGAGACGATGTGCAAGAAGACTTGTGCACTGTCAGAAAAGTAAATAATGTAACTCAAACCCTAAACTATTATCCATCCACTTTTTATTATGTGCTTATCTTTTTTTTTCACTTATTTTTTATGTTTTGCGTGTTTTAGTTTACTCCTGAAACTTATTGCAAGTTAGTTTTTGCAAACTACCACAAGCACTAAAGTAAATAATATGTTGAAAAACAGAATTTAAATGTGCAACAAGGAGTCTTTTAGTGGCTATGAAATCGTATCAATTTAATGCTGGTGCCTCGATGAAGACTGGCTATGTCATTATTCCTGATTCCTGTCACCAGGTCTGATTCTTCTTGAAATCAGATGAAACAACCTACTGGAGGGGCCTATGTTTACATTTTCCCTGGCAAAGTTATGTTAGCCAGTTAAAGGAAAGCAGGATTAGATTAAATAGTTTTGTTTTAGATCAATATTTTGTGGTTATTAGGTTTGGGGTGTTAGGAAACGCAACAGCTTTTGTCCACAGGAGCCTCCAAAATCAAGACAATATGAAAGTTCCTTGTAGCAGCTTTAAATAATTTGCTATCTGTGGTAAATTATCTGATAGCAAATAACACAATAATACATTCACAGTTCCTTCTTCTCTAGATTTGAATAAATAAAGTCCATTCATATACACAGTAGCGCTATCTAATGTCCTTTTTTTGTGATTGAAAATGAGGAATTTCAAATGAATGCGGGTTTCTTTTTTCTTTGTCTCCCTTTTCTTTTTTCCAGGCGACGCTCCCTTTTCAGGCGCTTTGCCATGCAGCCCTCTCCTCTCCTGCACACGAGCCGCAGTTTCTCCTCTCTGAACCACTCCCTGTCATCTGGTGAGAGTCTCCCTGGCTCCCCTACCCACAGTCTCTCCCCTCGCTCCCCCACCGCCGCCTTCCGCCCTGCACCAGATTTCACCCAGTCAGGTGGAGATTTTAACTCATTCTGATGATAGCTTAAAGGGAAAGTCCGGATTATTTGAAGTGGAGTTGTGTGAGGTTATTGATGGTCAGTGTATCAGCTACAGTAGATAGCGGCCAGCATGCCCCCAGTTTGGAGAAGCAAAGAGGGGCACCAGTGCAAAAGTTAATCAATGTATTGCTGCAGACAGGCTCAGCAGCAAGATATATTTTCTGCCAGACACCCTTTTCTGACGGGAACTAATACATTGACTATTTATAAGTACCCCATACAACCCATATGAAATAAGCTGAACTTTCCCATGAATTATTATTGTGAAATGTCTTAAATAAATTATATGTTAAATTACTAATATCCATCTTTTTGTCCATTTCCAGGTGGAAACTCTTCCCAGAGCAGCTCTCCCAGCTCCAGTGCTCCAAACTCCCCTGCAGGCTCGGGCCACATCCGGCCCAGCACTCTGCACGGCCTCGGCCCCAAACTGCCGGGTCAACGGCTTCGTCAGGGGCGCCGCAAGTCCGCCGGTAGCATTCCCCTTTCTCCTCTGGCTCGCACACCTTCGCCTACCCCCCAGCCAACATCTCCTCAGCGCTCACCCTCTCCACTTCTGAGTGGCCATTCTGTCGCCATCTCCAAGACAACACAAGCCTTCCCTGCCAAGATACATTCCCCACCCACAATTGTACGCCACATTGTGCGCCCCAAAAGTGCTGAGCCGCCTCGCTCCCCCCTCCTGAAACGTGTCCAATCTGAGGAGAAGCTTTCTCCGTCTTACACAGGAGATAAGAAGCACCTGTGTCCCAGAAAACACAGCCTGGAAGTGACCCAAGAGGAGGTGCAGGATGAGGAGCTGAGGACCGGGGAGCGGGATTACACCGTCTTGCAGAGTGTGGAAGAAACAGCCTGCGAGCCGCCGACAATCAACCGTGTACGACCTGTCGAGCAAGGCTGTTTAAAGCGACCAGTCGGCCGCAAGATGGGCCGGCAGGAGTCTGTGGAGGAGCTTGACAAGGAGAAGCTGAAGTCCAAAATGGTTGTGAAGAGACAGGACTGGTCAGAGAGGAGGGAGTCTCTGCAGAAGCAAGATGCCCTGCGTGAAGCTGACTCATCCCCCCTGTGTGCTGATGACAGGGAGCAAAGCAAAAGCAGCCCAGACTCCGGTCCTCTGGAGGCCAAAGCTGCCAGCACAACTCTTAAAGACGTGCTGTATAAGAAACTAACCACTCGTGTCTCTGAGGCTGAAACATCAGGTGGCAGCTGTGACTCACCTCTCTGCTCAATTCACCCTGAGTGGCAGCACTCCAGACAGGGTAAAGACAACATGAAGCCCGACAGACTCGACTTCAAAGCTCCAAACATCGAGTTCACCAGGAAGAGGTTGTCATTCGAAGAGCGAGACGACTGCATGTGTCGCTGCTCCTCTACCATCCACGAAAACCTGCACTTTGGCTCCACAAGGTCCAAGAGCCTCCAGCTGGACACAACCATGCCTCACGACCACATGAAGGCAGGGATGGGAAGCCCTGAAGGCCTCGCCCCCAAGCTTTTCTCCGGCCGCGGTGAGAGCGCTGTGGAAAAGCTGCAGCTCATCTCCTCTGCAGAGTCTTCGCTTCGAAAGACTTCATCTGAATATAAACTCGAAGGACGCCACGTCTCATCTCTCAGACCTCTGGAGGGCACTCTGGATATCGGTCTCCTCTCAGGGCCCAGAGTCTCTAAAACAGAAACCTGTTTATCCAAGATGGTGGAGAACACAAGCGACACTGTGTCTGTGAGTCCTCCAATTTGGCTCCAGTCCCCGACGGAGAGGCAGATAACCATCCCCCAGCTGAAAACTGAACTAAAGAAGAGCCCCTTGACTTGTTCTCCGAGCCCTGAAGCAGTGTCTTCTCTAAATAGCATTGTCACCTCCAGAGATCAGTCAAATGATCCAAAACTTAGTGCAAGTGGTGAGAAAAGTGAACCATTAAAGGCTCAAACTAGCAAAGTGGAGGCGTCAACTTTTACTGTTAAACAGGAGAGCAGGACGAGTATGAAGGCCAGTTCTCCACTGGCTCATGATCACAGAGGCCCTCGACACAGCTCCCACTTCTCCGCCTGTGGGAAAACACCCTCCATACGGGAAGTCAGCAACGAGGATCAGGAGGATGAGGAAGGGGCACCACATGCTGTCGACAGCTCCAAGACAGTAGCCTCTTTGACTCCTGCAAAGCTGGAGGTAAAAACTGTGGAAACTCCGGCTGCAGCTGCCAGCGAGCCGTCACCTGTGCCGCTGAAGCAGAGTGTGAGCTGTGGTTTGGATACAGGTCAGAAAAAAGCTGCACAGAACTCAAACATGACCCCAGTTTCTGCATCTGTACGCGCTCCAGAGAACGTGCTGTCAAAACAGCAGCCGGCGAACATCTGCTCTTCAAATACTGTCACAACATCAGCATCTGCTTCTGTACGTGAAGATAAAACCTGCAGTTTGAAATCTGCAGGTCAGGACTGCTCGGAAAGATCTGTTATGAAGGACGGCGTGCAGTCGAACAGATCAACTGTGAAAGTGGTCGGTGATCCTAAGATCAACACATGTATCACAGCTGCAAAAGTGGAGCAGAAGAGAGAAAATTCTACAGTAAATACAGCCGCCTCGTTAAATAATATCCGAGAAGTCACACTGAGTGTAAATAAAACTGATAAAACTGTGTCTACTGGTGCAATAGAGAGTGGTAGCATATCGCTGCAGAAGAAAGAGGATCCCATATCACCAAAGATTAAGAATGTGAAAGATTCAGAGCAGCTATCGAAAAACAATCCAGCTGAAAAAGCACACAAATCGCCCGATTTAGAGCATTGCATCTCTAAAAAAGAAGAAAAACAGGCAGCTGAAACTGTTTCGAGCCCCAAAAGTAAGTCAAAGCCTGACACACAACCTGTAGCACACACCGCCATGAAGACAGAAACGAAAACACTTGAGGTGAAATCTCACAGTCCGGCTCCTCCTGTTCCAACATTCAAAGGCAGCCCAAATTCAAAACAGAGAGATCTGTCTAAAGAACCTGCAAATGTTCAAGACTCTAAACGGAGAGAAGCATCGCTGCCGTCCGCTGGAGTTGACGTAAAGCGGGACGAATCAGCGACACATACGCTTGCTGATGTAAAGCAAAGAGAAACCCAGCCCAAAAGCTCTGTAGCAACCATAAAAGAAAGCACCGACTCGAAGCCAAAACATATCCCTCCTAAAACTGTCCCCTCATCATCGACTCTAAAGACTCCTGTAGCTACAACACCACCTATTAAACAAACTCCTGATGCCAAACATAAAGACTCTTCACCTAAAAATCAAGCCACAGTTGTTGTTAAAAACCATCAGGACTCCAAACCAAAACTTCATCATCTCCCATCAGATGTTCCCTCCCAGCCTGATCCACCGCCAGTGCTCCCGAGACCTGCGGCGAAAAAGGATTCGAGCAGCTGCGCTGTCTCCAGCAGGATCTCCACCAGTGCACCGCAGGAGACTCCCACCAAGGTATGCAAGGAAGGCCCCAAACCCGACAGTCACAAGGGCCCGGATACCAGAATCACCACCCCTGACAAACAGACGTCCTCCGGCAAGAAGGAGCAGCCTGAGAAAAAGAAAAAAGAAACTGTCCAAGAGGTCACATCTGCACAGAAAAACACAAAAAGAGACGCGTCCAGAGCTGCTGCTCCCGCTGCACCGAAAGACACTTCAGACAAAGACACTGGCAGGTGCAACAATAAGCAGCAGAAGGAGTCACCGCGGAGTTCTGGTAACAAGAAATGAAAGATGGAAGTGAAAATATCAGCCAGAGAATCCAGATGTAATAAAATGTTAGAAATGATTTGTGCAAAACATCATCATGCCTTTCTTTTCTTTTTTTTGTTTGAGGACCGGGCAAGCTGTTACATGCTGATAGAGAGGTAGATGTGTGTGTGAGTGTATGCATGTGTGTGTTAAAGGGATAGTTTGGAAGATGTAGGGTTGTTTGAGGTACTTATCAATAGTCAGTGAATTACCTACTGTAGATAGATAGTAGAGGCAGAGAGGAGCCCCAGCATGGGAGCTAAGTGATGTACTGCTGTGGACAGGGTCGGCAACAAAAGGTATTTTAGCCTCTTAAAAAAGGTCCACCTAAAAAAGTCAATATCACTTGGAGCGTACGCTATATTTAGAATATTTTTAACCACTTAAATTTGCAGCCTTTTCTGACAGGAAACCACCAATATATAAGCCAAATATCACTCTCTCCAGACCAACAAATCTCCATACGAGAAACCAGTGATTTTACTTTGCAGAGAACAGAGGAGTTGCTGGTCTACACCTGCCTCAATCATTTAGTTTGTTTGTGATTTTTTGTGACTTTAGATAATTCAAACTAACATTTTAAAACAGCAAAGTCACACAATAATACAAAGAAACAAACAGATTGAGGCAGCGGTAGACCAGCAACTCTGGGGTTCTGTGAGTTAAAATGACTGATTTCGCCAATGGAGTTTGGCTGGTTTGAAGAGAGCAATATTTGGCTATTTGGCAGTAAAGACACTGTAAAAAATTATTTTAGCCACTTAATAAATTTCCACCCAAAAAACAATTATCAGTTTAGGTGTACACTGTATTTAGACTATTTTCACTGCTTTGCCTTCCTCTCTAACTAAACAAGACTCCTTTGACAAAAACAGTAATTTTACACAGGAGCTGCTGGTCTACCGCTGCCTCAGTCTGTTAGTTTGTTAATGTTATTGTGCAACTTCAGTGTCTTCTGTTCGATAAGATTCAGCAAAGTCACACATTAACACAAACAAACTAATGGATCAAGGCAGTAGTAGACCAGCAACCCCTGTGTTCTTCGAGGTAAAAATGCTGATTTTTCCTGTGGAGTATATATATGGATATAACGGCGGTTTACCATCAGAAAAGACTTTCTGTACATTGCTTAGCTTCCGTTCTGGCTCTCCTCTAACTAGAGGCGTGCTGACCGCCATCTACTGTAGCTGGTACCCTGACTACCTCATACAACCCCACTTCAAATGAACTGAACTACCCCTTAAAATAAGATGACATATGACAACACATGTACACGTTTCTAGGTCTGAATGTAGGGAATCATTTGCTGATAATTTCTGGTATTTTCTGATTTTATTTTTGCGTCAAAGTGAATGTTTGGAAGTCGTGTTTCTGTTTATCGCAGAATGCTTTCGTGCAATCAGTATGTCAGGGGCAATAGGGTTAAAGTAGCCTTATACAAAGGTTGTGATGTACTGTAGAGTCAGTGCCATAAAAAGATTTTTGAATTGCACTCTTTACTTGTAGACTCGGAGGACCTGATGTCTTTTAATGCAGTAGACCACACGATTTTGACTCAGCAATTTAGCAGTTGTATCACGATTGTTTCTGTTCGGTATAATCAGATTGTTTTTACGTTGGGTTTTTGTGCAGTGGTACACAGAGGAAACGCACTAATGTCCTGTGCTTTTCACCTAAAACTTTACGAGACAAAAAAAATGCAGAATCATCTCACGGTTCTAGAAATCATAAATTAGTGAAGGGGCCTTAGGATTATAATAGGAAATTATAAAACTTGCTGTTCTTAGCAAGCTGTGGTGTTTATTCACATTCCTCTGACATCTGTACATATATTTTTGATTTTTATGCAATAGGGTGTAAATATGATTAACACTGTAAAACGGGGATACATGGGCTTACATGATTGTCGTTTGTATTATATGTATAGATTTTGCAGTGTCATTTGTTTGGATGCTCGATATTAAGAGTATCACGTTCTGCTCGATAACTCTGTGGTCTGAAGTAAGCTACCGTGATGTATCTCGTCTAAAGGTATCCTCTTCTTTGTGACCTTTCACATGTTTTCAAACTTGACTTGAAGAAAGGAAGACGGAGGAAAAAGGCATGAGGGGGTAACTGGGCTATTTCTAAAAATGTAGCATTATATAACAAAACTGTGAGGGCTGTCAGCGTTTCCCAAGAATGTCTTTATTGTCCAGGATGTGTTTGCTGGCTGACGACAGTTTGAAGTACAGAAGCCCCGAGAGGCAAGAGAAACAAAGTTTTCTGATCCATTTTCTAAGTCTGAAACTCTAAACTGTTTTCTCTTCTGCCTATGACTAAAAAATGTTTTAATCTTTGAAACAGGTTGGGAAACAGATGTTTTGCCAGGTGCAGAGGTGCCAAAAGTACACACATAATTTACTCAAGTAGAAGACATTTGTGTTAAAAAAAAACAAAAAACAGTAGAAGTAGTGATTCAACTTCAACTAGTCCCTCCCTCGTCAGTTTTGTCGTTTTCGTCTTGTTACATCACTTTTGTTTTGTTACATCTTAAATGTTGTAACAACACAACAATGATATAATAAGCCGTAACAAGACAAAAGAGATGCAACAAGACAAAAATAACATAAATGACACGAGATTAAAACAATGTAAAAGGTGTAACAAAACAAAAACGTCTTATGATGTTTTTGTCTTGTTGCATCATTTTTGTTTTGTTACATCATTCTTGTCTTGTTCTCTTTTTTGTTGTCACGTCTTTTACGTCGTTTTCCTTTTTTCTTTTTTTCTTTTATATGTTTTCGTCTTGTTTATACAAGACGAAAACACGATGATACACTAAGGAATCGTCTTTTTTTTCCCCATGCATTAGGTTGGATTCAGTCTTCATGTTTTCCTACAGGTGACATTTATTATAACCATGCACTCCAATTACAAGGTACATACACTGTGTGTTTGCAAGGTGTGTAACATAATTCACACGTCTTTCTTTTGGTTAGAAATATAATTCAATTTGCGCCAAAAATTGGCGACCAAAAGACATGAAAGTAATGTTGCATAACTTGCAAACTCTTAACTTACAAGACCTATCCCTTGTGTTGAGAGTGCATGGAGAATTTAAAACTCACCTGGAAGAAAACATGGATGCTTTTAGTTTGATTTAGAACATGGGGTAGTGGCACACTTCAGCCTCTTGTGGTCAACATGAGTATTACAAGAAAAAATACTTGTTTTCAAAGATTTTAAAAAAATTACCTGCCCAAACCCAAACTCTTTTTCCACCTTTTTTCAGGGGTGAAAAAAATATCCTAGAAAAATTATGATGTCAAACAAGTATTTCACCAGACAAAACTTTTTTTTAATATTTCCCCATCTGTTACACAGATGAAAAAAAGACAAAAAGAAACAAAACTGAGATTATTCTATCAAAAAAGAATCACCAAAACAGATTTCACAGATGAAAAAGTAACCTTGAAAAACTATCCTGTCAAAACAAAAGATTCACCTGTCCAAACCAAAACTTTTTTCCATCTGTTTTCACAAATGAAAAAAGTAACCTTGAAAATTTTGCCTGTCAAAACCTTTTTTTCCTGTGCTTTTTTTTCACATGAAAAAAATGCAACACGTTTTTTTTCAGCGGTTCTTGAGTCATAAACACAGGAGAAAAAACAATCTACATCGGGGTTAGAAAATGATTTACCAGATGCTTGTTTTTCCTCACTTGCCTCTCGGGTCTTCCGTATTCTGTGTCTGAATGATGACTGTGTAAAATATGAAACATCATGTTTGATTAATGAGATGAACCCGCAGTTCTGCACGTGAATACTGCAGTAGATTTCTGAAGGCTTCATCTCTGGTTCTGTACACGTCTGCGACATACGGTCAATCATGTGAGTAAAATAAGGTCAGACTGACCACAGAGTGCGTCAGGGTTTCAAAGAGTTTTCACGTCGGGCTTCAGTCTCAGTGTTGTTCGAGTCGTGTGTGAGTGTTTGGACGACTTAAAGCTTCACCTGGGGAAAGATTTGATCTGAGGAATCCTGATTATTTGCAGCATAGTTTGTGTCCACAACATGCATTTGATGTTGATGTGCAAATACTTGGTACTACACATATAGGCTGTCATATATCTGCATTCACTTTCTTCAATTTACACACACACAAACATACACACACAAACGTGTTTCTATTCTATACTGTAGATGCCTTTAAATTGCAAACCCTAAAGGACAACAGGAAAGTAGCCTAGGACACTAAGTATGTAACGCAGTATTTGCTCTGTTGTGCTGGCTATGTCAAAAACAATAATCTTGTCTACTACATATACTCAAGTCAAAAAGAAAAGACTTCATTTAACATGACACAGAATATAGTTTATCTGTATCTGAGAATGAAACACACAAGATTGATTGCAGAGATTTTAATGTTAAAAGAATCTGATGTTTACGTGCATTAGATATAAGATAAGATGTAAATGTGTCGCTAATGTATTGTGAGAGAACAAATGCACCTTAATTTTTTGCCAATATTCAGTTCAGAAGGTGAGAATAAGAGTAAAAGTGGAACTGAAAATGGATTATTATGAATTCCCCACTCGTCCAGATTTAAGCGAATCACTGAGTTTTATTTGAACACGTTTTTCTTTCCTTTGACGACTGACATTTAAAT
>JAJHUR010099490.1:0-21093 GCA_027495735.1 Lutjanus campechanus | reverse complement strand
AAATGCCTGTTTTAATTCTCTTATAATGCACACATAGCTATATTCCTTTAGTGTAGCTATATTAATTTAGTGTAGTCATGTCATTTCAGCGACACTGTCAAATGTCTCTGTCTTTGTACCATTATCACCAATAAGAGCTGTTAATACTTCCAACCACCAGAGGGCTGCAATGACTAGCATTTACCTTCAAGCTACACTTTTACTGCCTATGAGTTAAACCAGTACAAAGATTTGGAGCAACCCTACATAAAAGGCTTTGAAATGATCACTCACCAATGTGTCAAATATAATGCTACCTTAGGTAACGAGCTTTGCTGGAGTCGCTACTATATGGAGATTAAAATAGAGATTAAACTTCCCTAAATCCAAACCAGAGCAGGACATACCTGCACATTTAGTACAGCGGCCTTGGAAGCAATGTGAGGTTACAAATGTAGGATGTAGGACAGCCAGGCATGCTTACGTAACTTTCAGTTTAAGGTAAAGCAAACAAATACACTGTTAAACTCATTTTGTAGAGACATACTGTAGGACAAAGCTATGTGCAGAAAACAGCTGTCCAGCTGAACTAACTTGACAGCCTGCTAAATAAACTTCTTATAAAGAATGAAAACAGAACTATCATAAAGTCTGGATGGTTTTTGCAGTCCACTTTAGATCTGTAACCTTGATACTGCATGAGGTGACCTGAACTCTATCTTGGCTCAAGTAGAGCTTTTATTGCACATCAGAAAGACACCATCTTGTTTTTTTCCCTTATCCATCCAGTACTTTTAGTTGCAGGTTTTAGTGACAGGTCAGTGATTTTGAGCAGATTCTGTCTTCACTTAGCTCCTCCAAGAATATGACAGAGAAAATGAATTCATTTTCACCGACTGGCTGGATTCTAACTGCCCTTTCAACAGCAATTCAATTTGCACTTGACCAGGAATGCAATCTTGGATCCACCAAGGCTGAGATAGTGATTTTATTTTTGCTCCTGACTGATACAACTCTGTCCTGGCAAAGAAAATTAAGCATTACACTATATTAAGAGGTGAGTAATTATTACATTGGAGAAACAGGTGAAGCTTTTAGGACTTTTTGAATTGGCCTATAATCCAGTCAACTGCTTTCTCCATGAATAATATTTTCTATGAAGGCTGCACATCAAATCAGTACGTCATTACCTGGACACCATATCTGTGTTGGCTGCTAAAAATCAAACCCTGAAATGATCAAATCTTTCACGGTCACTTCCAGTGTTATCTATGGTTACTCAGTATTAACACTAGTGTTGCGATTCCATAACTATGACAATTGTTGACAGTTTTGACTAATTTCCTAACTCTATAACTCTATACCCAATCAAGAGATTAATGCATTTATTCTTGTTGTTGTTGTTATTATTATTATTATTATTATTATGTATCTATATAATTCCATGGTATGTAGTAAACCGTATTACATGGCAGTATTTCATGGCAGTGTTTTAGGGTAATAACCATCAGGGAGCCCATTCAAATTTCAGATCAATCTAGAATTACTCATAACAAGAAACAAACAAGTGTATATTAGCAAATTTTGTTTTTATTTTATTACATATTTTGTTTTAACATTTTTAACCAATTTCCTCCTGGAACATCACAAAAAGTAATTATAGCTTATGGGAAACAGCTGACCTAAAACATAAAAGCACGTAGAGGCATACAACGTAATGTAAAGTGCATAATAATATAATATAATAACATTTCCAGCAGATGTCAATGGGTTTTATTCTGCTTCTTTACTAAACCTGGCATGCCTCCATTTTGGTGTAAGCAGCTCTTAGTGGTTGCTTCTGCTAATATTTGTTATCTTTGTTTTGTTTTGTTTTTTGTTTTTTTGTTTTTGTTTTTTTGTTTGTTTTGTTTTGTTTTAAAGTGTACCAAAAAAAGTTGAAAACATTGTTATTTGTAATTACTACGCTTACTTACTAATTACTACATTTGAGAGCTCTAATATAAAAATTTAGTGGTTGTAGATGTTTTAAACAAAAAGAATTACAGCTGTCCCTGTTCTCCCCTAATTCTTCAATTCTACTCATAAGGACAATTTAGTCAAATTATTTGTATGCAAATTAATGAAACTCAAGACCGCAAAGTTTCTCTGACGGAGATGATGTTAGTTGCTAAGCAACTAAGATGCATCCCCAACTGTGTGAAAAAGTAACAATATGACCACCAAAATAGGTTAAAAAAAATGAACATATTTTCTTTGCCTTTTGTGTAATTAACATAAAAAGCATTTTAAATTCAAACACAAACCCTTTTCAGAAAAGTCAGGTACCAGCAACATTGTATTTATTAACTCAACAAAGTTATTCTACAAATAAATCTGAAAACGGTCAAAATGACCAGCGTGGCCTTTATAGTGCTGAACGTCAACATACTGACATTTGATTTCTAGTTGCTGACAATGGTGAGCTTATTGCTGCTCGGAGTAGATGGCATTCATAGGAGGAAAGCTGAAAAATAACTAAATTAAGACAACTCAAAGAGACATCCATGCACTTTTTAATGTATAAAACATCCCTGTAAAATGTTACTTTTCCTGTGAAGGTAAACCAGAGTTGAGATTCATCATTTACAGTCATGAATAGACACCAGTAACTATTAAATGTGATTCATGCCTGAGGAACTTTGTATTTGTGAAGAAATATCAAGGTAATCCTATTTTAATAACACCATGTCCTCCATAAATTCCTTGTTTGTTGTTGTGTTTCTATGAACATTTAAATTTCGGACCCATCATTATGGTCGGCTGGAGTCAGAACCGTTAATTGGATGCTGCCAAGACGTGGCCTCCCCACACAACCCTACTCTCAGCGGGTAACTGTGACTTCATAACCACATGTATGAACGCATTCGACAGAAAAAAAACATCAACAAGGTTTCGACATAAACACTTAATTGTTTATAGGGAATTCCCAAATGCAAAAACATGGTCATGATGCAGTTTATAAAATAAAACGTGATCACAGGGATGTGACTCACATCGACCGCTGAAGTATGTTTATGACACGTGACATTGTCGCCTTTAAGATGATGCCTGAGGTCATGTACAGTAGAACTTTTAAGCCTCACTTTGCAAAAAATACACCCAACACATCAACTGAATTGAGTTTTGGACTATGAAACAATTCAATATTTTATTGAAAGCAGTATAAAATGGCATACCAATTAATGTGCTGATGTACAATATAGTATTTTTTTATCATAGAAAAGAATAAAATGAAGTTAATTGAAAGGCACATCTTTGGTCTGTTTATTAATGCACAATATGCATGACTGAAAAAATGGGAAAGTGGAGAAATGAAACTGATCTAAACTCACAGATGATGAGAATAAACATTTCCTAGTTATTTCTCATCGTCCATGTACAAATAAAAATAACATAAAAATGTTTTAATATTGACTTTAACTATTTTTTTTTGTTTTTGTTGTTGTTGTTGTTGACTGAATTTGAAAAGACAAATCAAGAAAATTTTTGTAATGATTCAAACCAAATAATCTTTTCTAGTCAAATAAATTTGAGTCAAAAGACTCAAAAAGCGTGCTTATAAATTCTGAAGTGTTCTGAAAGTAAATGCTAAAAATTGTAAGTTGAAGTAACTTGGATAAATAAATTAGCATGAGAAAAGATTAGTTGATTCCACTACATGCCTGTATGGTTTTTTACAGTGCTTCTGAGTCTCCTTCATGAGATATTGCTCCTGTCAGGCCCTTGGGTTGTCTCTGTTTGTCTGAGGTGGTCCAGATTTTATCATGACTTTGTGTCCACTTGTGGCTGATGCCGCCATGATGACTACACAAACTGAAGACCACAGCATCCAGCTTGTCGTATCGCTCCCCATCATTATTCTCCTCCTTTACATTTCTCTATCCATTACTTTGTCCTTGCCAGAGAAGTTCCCATCTGGGCACTGCCAAGCTTTCCAAAATAGAAGCGTAAATGTAGCAGCGCACCACCCAAAACCAGCAGGCCGCCAGTCGTCTCAGTGTCTTTCCACATATTTTACAGATTTTGCCCCCTGGCTTGATGTGGCCCTTAACAAGAGGGTGGTGGCACATCAAGACTTTTCCTGACATTGTGCATGTGTTCAACCATCTGAGGACAGGACATATTATTTGTTGATTTAGAGAGGAGAGGGGAGGGTTTATGAGATATCTGACCTTCAACTGTAGAAACATGAGTATTAACAGTCCCTCTGGACGATCCTACAGTATTCGTTCATGACACTTTTCACAGCGATGCATAAAAAATGTCTACAACTGCTCTTAGTTTTCAGTTTTAAAACAGTAAAAATGCTTTCCAAAGGGAGCGGGAGCCAATGTCATACCCCAGGAGGAGAAAGACCTTGACTCAAGCAACATGATTTGATTAAGAATGAATGGAGGCTCTGGAGAAACATATGTGGTTTCACTGGTTTGCAGAATCATAACTTACATGTGCCCTCTGCTTCAGATACCTCTCTCTGTCAGGCTGCATATGACCATGAATCCCCCTTATTAACCTCTATTCCAAGTCCTTCAAAGTAAGGAGCTTATTGAGAGAGACATCTGAAAGATTGATAATGACATAAAGCTGCTCCTCTGGACTGCCTCATGAGATCCTTGTATTATTCTGTACTGTATATCATAACTCTGGAATTGTGCTGAAAAAGATATGTACATAAAAAGGTATGTTGGGACTATGAAAGATTTGTTCTGCAAGTGTTCAGGGATACATAGATAGGGGACACATATAAACATTTAAAGTGATTTCTGTCACCAGACCACAGTAGACGGCAGTCGGCTCGCCACCAGATTGGAGAAGCAGAGATGAGTACTAGAATGGAAGCTAAGCAGTGAACTGCTGTGGACGGGCTCAGCAACAAAAGGCATTTTAGCCACTTAAAATAAGCTCCATTCAAAAAAATCCATATCAGTTTATGTGTACACTTTATTTAAAATATTTTCACCTCTTTACCTTGCTGTCAAACAGTCGTTTCTGACAGAAAACCACCACCACCAAATATCACTCTCTCCACACCAACCAAACTCCATGGGCAAAATCAGTAATGAAAGAGTTGCTGGTCTACAGCTGCCTCGATCTGTTAGGTTTTTTGTGTTATTGTGTAACTTTGGTGTTTTTAAAGGTTAGGTTAGACAACAGGAGACCAACAACTCCCATATTTCGCACAGTGAAATTATTGTTTTTGCTAAAAGAGTTTGGTTGGTTTGGAGAGAGCGATATTTGGCTTATAAAACAATGATTTCCTGTTAGAAAAGGCTGTCTGATGGGAAAGTTAAGCAGTGAAAATATTCTAAATATAGCGTAGACTTCTCCAAACTGAGAGCATGCTAACCGCCATCTTATCTCATACAGCCCCTCACCAAATAATGCAAACTATCCTTTTAAACTGTATGCTTTCTAAAATCAAAAAATCATAAATTCAAACCAGCAATGTGGAATTTCAAAATATGATGTATATCAATGTTAAGAACTGAATAAAATAAAAAATTGTGTGTCTCAGTAATCAGTGTCGCTTTCATCGTTGCACACTCTCCCCACATGCAGCATCAGTCTCCATCCGGTTGTGATAAAAGCCTTGGACCACTCTGTCCTTCTTCAAATGTCAAAGGTCACTGATTAAACCTGCCAGGAGATGACTGCTCATCATTGCATCTCACAGTCCTCAGAGTGTATGTCGCTAATCAACAGCTGATGAACACTTGCCCGGGGTCACTCTGCAAGCTGCCTCATAATGCCTGTCTAGTAACCCTGAGAGATGAAAGTTTGGGAAGAACTGCTATAGACAGTAACTTAGGAAACTTGTTATATACTTGACACAGCGGTTAGACAGTCCCTCTGTAGACACCCATGGCTATAGGAAGTGCATATAAGTGTGACATGAGTGGTGATGGACAAAATCCAGTTTGAAAAAGGTGGGTAACCAATATTCTGCAAATAAAAACCCAGAAAAGCTGATATGAGTTTACCCTGCAGACAGCTAAACATTCAGACAGGATGTTTCTTTTTCATTTTCTACAGGTCATCACACTGCTTCTGCTTATGGTCAGCACTGCTTCCCTCCTATAGATGTGTTTTTGCACTGAAAGCAGAAACTACAGCCATGCACATTAAACATCACAGCATGTACCTGTGGAGAGGGTCTCTGCAGGTTTGAAAACAGTCGTGGCCCTGCACAGGCACCTGCAGAGCAGAGAGGCCACAAGCCGCGTCGTGTTGTTACTGCAGCTGCAGCCAGACATTTCCTGGACGTCCTGCACGTGCCGTGGAAAAACACATCGCTGTCCGCTTCCAACGTGAAATCCACTGCCCTTTACCAATCCACCGAAGAATGTGAGTGACGCATTAAAATCACAAAATTAACAGACATTCCTGAGAATGAATGGAAAAGCAATAAAATGTGGACATGAGAGAGGACAATCTGTAAGATGTTTTCAATTTTGAAGGTTGCTCACATGATGACTGGAAAAACAGCTTTCAGTGTTATGCTTTTATTATTTTATTACCTTTAATTTGTTAAATGGAACACCTGGTCAAAACAGAAACATCATGGTAACTATAAATTGAACAGTGTATCACAGTAAATCTGTTTACATGCATGTCCAGTCTTGATCCATTCACACAAGTACTTTGATGACCTGAATCATTACACTGAAAATGAGGCTGATCGGCCCAGTAGGATACAAGATTCGACACAGACAAGCTCCAGGTCACACACACATGCAGCCCTGAGGCTGAGTTTATATTTATGTGATCCAAAATCATAAATTTGCCTCAAAGGGCTGCACAATCTATAAATC
Source organism: Lutjanus campechanus (assembly GCA_027495735.1). NCBI lineage: Eukaryota > Metazoa > Chordata > Actinopteri > Lutjaniformes > Lutjanidae > Lutjanus > Lutjanus campechanus. The sequence goes on along the minus strand of JAJHUR010099490.1, from coordinate 14,260 downwards.
ATGCAACACCCTCTATCCTAAGACACTCAATTGTAAAGAAGAGTGATTGCCAGTCTGTTGTCTATGTACAGATATATGTGTTTGCCTACCTGCCCATGTCACCTCTGCATCAGTTATATTGGATGTTTGGCAGGAGAGATGATAGACGAGTCCTCCCACCCCTCGTCTTTAGAAACAGCTGCAGCACTCTAACAATATGAGTGGCTCTACTCCATGAAGAAGACGACTCACAGTCGGTCATCAGTGCGCACACATACACACTGATCAGACAGCCTGAGAGGTGAGTTATTCATTAAGGGTCAGTAGCTGTTAACCTCTTCTAAAGAAGACGGACTGAGCTTTGCTGGCATGTTGGTTCAAAGGATATGGATGGTTTCTTTATGTGACTCTGGTTCATGAACATCACATCTGGTCACAAAAATGATTATGCTTTGCTGTCAGGTGGAGTTAGTGCATATAATTTCATATATAAAGAGAGGAGTTCAAATGTAAGTAGCTGAACAGTTTCACATGCATTGTGACTGTGAGACTTTAAAGGTGTTTTAATCATTTTATCATATTAGCAATGTATCAAAACACTACTGTAATGTGAAAGGTGTCGCTCCTACTAGTGAACCAACAGAGAATTATCACCAGAAGCTGCAGTTCCTTTTCAGCTCTGTGAAGTATGTCAAAATCTCTCAACTTATTGTTTTGGTTTTAAAGCCAACTTTACTAAACTTTACTATTTTGGTTGATTCTCATTGCATTATCAACAGCCAGAAACATGAGTGCAAATGAATACTACTGTTGCTCTGTGTCTGCTGGATGAGTGAACAGGCAATTGTTTGTTAACACATTACCCATAATAAACTTTATAAGGTGATAATATGCCACTATTGCTTGTTCTGCTTCACTTAAGTAGCCAAAAATGACCCAATAATGAGCTATTGAAGATAAAGAAACTGGTTAAAGTGGTTTAAAGTAAATAATCAAGAAATAAGAATAAGAGATGTGTTAGAATGTATAGTCATCAAATCATGGCGGCTGCATGTCACATCCATATGAGTCTTTTAAATGTGGCTAAGTAGATGAGTTTGTGTTTCTGTTTATTTAATAATGTGTGCTGGAAGCACCAGCACAAATAACGTAACAAGGCAAAAACAAGATGCAAAATGTAACAGGATGTAACAACGAAAAAATTTCATATAACGTAAAGACAATGTAAAAGACATGACAAGACAAAACAGACAGAGACGGAGACTTTAAGCAAACTCAGCTGTGTGGGGCTGAAGCACCAAGTCAAACGGAGTGAAGCCAAGACGCACATATGTATGAAAAAGGGCAAAAGTTACTGACGGAGAGAACAAGAATTCATTCCCTACGCTGGAAAAGTTGTGACATTTATTGTGTGCACCTTGGTGTCGTGTTTCCATCACTGGCGATCGGAGTTGGAGCCGATAAATTCCCGTGACTGCTGGGGAGTCATTTGACCTGGAAATTAATGCCAATTGTACCCTTTCCCACCGAAGATAAAAACCAAATGTTAGTGGGCTTTTCTCCAGTGTAAAAGAGGCTAATATTTTGGCCTGATCTGTTGATTCATTGTAAAGCTGCCAAAAAATACTGGCCAACAAACTGGTGATGGTGGTCCAGTGTTGACTCAAGCAGCTGCCCTACGCAGGTACACCAGGCTGGTTTGTCTTGGGCGGCCCGGTCCCAACAACACGTCCCTGACTTCTGTTTGGTGACGTGGTTGCAATCTAATATCTCCCTATCCCCTGATTTTGAAGGCTGTCCAAGAAAACTCCTTGACCTTGAAGATACATATTGAAACAGTTTCTGCACTGCGAGATATTTTTCCTGAAACATGATCTCACAGAAAGTCTGGTGCATGTGGAGGGCACTGTGAAGTACCATGTGGCACAGTGGCACAAATGAGTCTTTGTGTTGCCTTGTGGGTGTTACATCATCTCCAGACTCCAGCTCCAGAACTGAGGGTTTGGTGGGAGATCCCCGTGGTACACTTGACCCTACAATGAACCCATCTGATTTTTACCTTTCTCACAGACGCTGCTGTTAACTCCATCACAACCTTATATTGTTCTCATGCGAGATTTTCCAGGTTCAGTCTCACCTCCCTGTCCTGTGCGGGTCTCTGAGCGTTGCTGCTTTGGATCAGGAGCTGCAGGGAGCTGAGTCTCGCTCGCTGGCAGGTCAGCGGCCTCAGTGTTGCCACTGCTTCTGCTGCTGCTGCTCCATCTCACCCTGCCTGCCTGAGCTCAGCTTTTCCAGCCGTAACTCATTCCTGCTAATTAGGACGAGGGCTCTTGCCGGCCCGCGAGGGAACCACTTTCACATGGGAAGCCCTCCGTTTGTTTCCACCCCCCCGTGCCCAAGTTAGCGGTGTTATGAGACAAGGCTCCGACTGAGAAAAACACAGACGAGAAAAATCCTCCGGCTCTTCTCTGAGGTCACCTTCACTTGGCAATGAAAAAGTTCCCCTCACGTGAGCTCTGCTCAGCCAAATACATAAACATAAACAATTGATGGAAACATTTATGAGCTGCTCATCCTTCATCCAGGAGATGTTTTTACATGATCTATCCTGACACAGAAAAACGACTTTCCTAAACCACACAAGCTTAAAAACAAGGTTCTATTGATCAAACCCAAACACGTTACAACTCGCTGACATGCTGGCTGTGACATTAATGACTCATCGATTCCAAATATACACTTAGTTTGTCACTGAATGGTGAAATGACTGTGGCAAACACTTGTTTGTGGCTCAGGTAATCTTCATTCCTGCTGTGGTACAACACAATTAACTTGAATGTGGTGTTGATTACTGCATGATTTACTATATTAAGTGGCCTGTAACATAACAGACCTTTTTCATGGCAGCCATATTGATATGAGTAAAAACAGGCAATGATACTAATTAAGGTCCTGCTCCATTTTGTGTAGCAGAGCCTTTGCAGTGAGTCAACATGCACAAGAGCAGCAGCAGCAGTAGCCTGAGTCTGTTTGACCTGAATGCAGAAAAACTTTAGTTAGTATTATTGGTAACATCTTTGTTTAGCCTACTATTTTATGTCAAGACAGCTGCTGTTAAAAAAAGGTCTATTGAAAACACACCTCCAAAATCAGTCTGGATAAAGAACGTAGGTCAATTCCTAAAATGTTAATTATTAAAATATGTCAACACCTGCAGCTTATGAACTATTAGCTAAAAAGACCAAAGACAAAAATCTAATGAGTGTTTTTGTATTTTGGAACTTTTTAAAAACTGCAATAATTGATTTTTTTGGAGGATAGTGCAAGCTCTAAACAAAACTTTCACACATTATCTCTTCATAAAGTTGTTATATTGAACCTACTGACGCTAATTTACACATCCAACACACACAGAGCAACTTTATCATTCATTTGGTGTTGTGTTTCTGGCCACCTGAATGGATTTAAAATTCACTCTCCTTTTGCTCTTTTTTGGTCTCCACTAACTACCTTTTACCTGCTATATGCCCCAGTATCTCGACCTCATCCCAGCTTGTTGATTACTGACGCTGTTTTGTCACACCTGTCGGCATCTCCTACTGATACACAAGGTAGACAGGTACATCCATTAGTGACTGTATGACACGCTGCCAGAAAGCCTTTTTAAAAACAGGGTTAATGTGGTGAATCAGTCGCAGTTTTGTTTAGACAACAAAACTACTTAGGGATTAGGGAAAGATCAATGTTAATATGTTACAATGTGTAAGTCACTGGAGTCAGCTAAGTGAAACAAGTCACATGACACAAGTCACGTGACCCACATAAGGTTATGTACCTTAAAACATTTTGGTGTCCCATGGGACATGAACCCTTGTCTCCTGGTTGAAAGTCCTGTGTTTGTTTGACCAAACTATCCATCCCACCTCCCTCCTCCATATGTGGACTTTCTCCTTTTTATACAACATTTAAAGCCTGATAGATCTTATAATGGGTATCTTGTTTGTTCGTATGTATCACAGAGGGGCATGACAAAATGTATGTATTTGACGACTTGGGAATGAGAACAAGCTGACGATGCTCACCAGCTAGTTGGTAACTTTGTCTGTCTGCTGTCTGGTGCTGGATAAATAGTGTACAGTGGATTTGCCAGAGAGGTCTGATGTGGCTATAAGTATAGTTGATCAGAACAGTGAGAGGGAACCCAATAAGGAAAGTACTGGGCAGCAAAAGTCTGTAGAGCTGCGGTGGTCTGCAGAGTTGGATGATGATTCTCTGGAGGTTCATCACTTCCAGCCACATCACGTCACTCATAAAGACACTTAGAGGCTGGGAACTCTGTGTATTTCCCAGACATCCAAAAACAGTGCAGGAGGAGCGGAACAAATAGGTTACCGCAAACTGTGTGCTGCTTATCTAACTTGCTTATCTAACAAAATGATGGTACTCACTGAGACATTTCCTCGCACACAAAAATCACATGAACCCACAGAGACCAGCAGGTCTGTCTTCTCTCCTTACTTGTCTCAGCCTTCCTCTCATCCAGAGTAAGGACTGAAGCAAGTAGGCTGCTCTAACTTGTGTCGACATTTTTACATTCAGTATTTGTTGATATCACTTTTCAGAAGAGTGCCTGGTGTTTTCAGCTTTGGTGGACACTGGGCCTCAGTGAAGAATTTGAAAATTCATGAATTTGGTTCCCCCCAGTGGTAGCATTAAAAAAAAAAAGAATGTGGTAGAGGGCAATGCACCCCTGCTATTCAAGAATTCCACTTAGAGACATCATGGACTGCCTTCATTTTCATGTGGATTGTCTCATTTTTCTCTAAACAACTTATGCCCCCATAATAATAACACTGTAATCACATAATGGGCCCACACATAGTGGAATTATGTTTTTCAAGTATAAAGCATGGCAAAAATGTAACTCTAACCTTTTCATTTAAAGCATTTTATGCAAAAGCACAAAATGTAATGACACATATGTGTTGTTTTGGCATACATCTACAAGGAAAATAACTCACAAACATCTGCTGGTTACACTTTGATCTAATCTGCAGTTTTGATCAAATGTTCTATGTCACCACAAGTCTGTAACTATGTAGGCTCCCCCGTCTTCTCGTTTCAATATGCCACAAAAGGTGAGTTTTCCAGCTGATAAAATTGCACCTTGGTAGCAACAACACTCAGCCCGAGAATGAGACTCTGAGAGCCATTGTCTGTGTATTTATACGAGACACAGTAAAGTATGTAGCAGAGTGAGGTGACTGGATGGAAATAACAAGAGGAACACACAGCCTGAGCCGCTGTGGGGAATGGGGAATGCTGGTAAACCAGAAAATCTCCCTTAGAATTATAAGAGACCAAAGGAACAAGAGACAAGGATTGGAAGCCAGGACGAGTGAAACAGAAGAAGAAAATACAAGGAGGCAGGAGCGGTAGAGAGAGATAATAAAAACTGGAATACACCCTCTTAACATCCATACAAAAGGGTGTTCTCTTAAGAGGAGCATCAGTAAATGTTTAACTGGGATGCCTTTCTGAGCTGCCTGTTGTTGGCAGGCTGCATAAGGTTTGAATAAAGCTTGCAGCATTATTATTATCATTGTTAAAGTGATAGTTCGGATTTTCTGAAGCAGGAGCACCAGCGAAGGAATCCAAGCATTGCACTGCTGTAGACATGGTCACCAGCAAAACGTATTTTAAACACCTAAAAACCTGTTATATAAGCCAGATATCTCTCTCCAAAACCAAAATTGCCAAAAACATTCATTTTACTGCATCGAACACGAGTTTGCTTGTCTACTGCCACCACCGCTGTTAGTTTGTTTGTGTTATTGTGTGACTTCGGTATTTGAAAAAGTTATTTTGGATTCACCAAAGTCACACAATAACATAAACAAACTAACCAGTCAAAGCAGCGGCAAACCAGCAACTAGTTTTGTGATATCGACAGAGCAGCTGCTAACATTTTTTCAAGGATGTGCCTCACTGGAAACAACACTCTTTCCCAATAGGGTGCTGCAGGGATGATGTATTTTTGTAGGCCAACCCAGAAGTTATCATCCTGGTTCCCGCCACAAAAACACAATGAGATTTTTCCAGTGGATTTTAGAATAGAGCAGAAAATATTTTGTCTGTGGCAGACAAAAGTTTATGAGACTGACATGTTTTGTTCAGCAAGATAATCTGCACAAACAAACACCACTTTTCTGATTTTTTTAATGCTATCACCAGAAGTAAGACGCTAACGTTAGGCTAGAAACAAACTGCACCAGTCTTCACATTACTACTACGTGACTAGTATTCTCCGGGATGACGTTAAATGCATCAACCTCTCTCGGCTCATTTCACCACTTTTAGCCTTTTTTTAAGACACTGACCTATTTATGTCATAGAACAAAATGTGACAATCTCCTAAACTCTGTGTAAAGGAAAAGGGGAGATTTTCTCTTTTCTTTCTGAATTCAGAATTTTGGGGTTGAACTGAAACATGGCGTGGGGACATGCTGGAGCCATGGTCCCCTCAACAGTATATAAGCCCCACAAACTAACACACGAACAACATCTCCCGACGGTCAGTTCAAAATGTACCATCAGCAACTTTCTCAGTTGAAATTAGCCCAACAGTTCACTTCAGCTCACTTCAGCTCCAACAACTTGACACAGAAAGAAAAAAAAAACATCCTGTCACAGTTCTCTGGCTCTGGTGGCTAAAACATGTCTGGACATGTCAAAAATATTGCTGCTAGATGGAGCATGCATGTTTCAGGTCAATTTAGGGTTTGTAGTGGTGTTTGACACTGAGACAGTGGAGCGGACATGCCCCCAGTGTTTCAGAGCAGAGAAAACTGCTAATTTTTTTCATGATTTTGAGATTTAATTTTATGTAGTTAGAGATTTTTTAACCGTTCAAATTTAGTTAGGTGTTTGATAACACATGTTTCTGCACTGTGACAAACTCAGAGCACACATTGTACCCACCACATTGTTTATCGTTGCTTGGCAAGATTTTTAAGCTTTTTGCCAAAGGAGTCAGCTTTGGAGAGAGAGGGATATTTGGCTCATCAGAAAATTATGTCTAATGGCAAAGTAAAGCTGTGAAAATAATCGAAATATAGAGTGCACTTAAACTGATATTGATTTTTTTAGGTGGCTAGATACTTTTTGCTGCTGATCGTGTCCACAGTAGTACATTGCTTTTCCTACACCAGCACTGCTTCTCCAAACCGGGGGTGTGACGATACACTTACTGTGAAGTACCTCACACAAGCCTTCTTCAAAAATCAAACCTATCCCTTTAATATGAAAACAGTACAGTCTTCCCTTGGACCCTGCCTTCATTATAATAAACACACATATATGCATCTGAAAGGGTTATGAAGAAGTAAAAGGAAATTATATTTAAATTGTATTTAAATGTCCTCTAAATACATATTTCTAGGCTGATGTTTCTGGCACTGAACCTTGTCAGAAGTTTTGCATTTTGCTTGTTTTATGGGACTCCCATCCTAAAAACAAGTCCATTTGGCAACCAGGAGGTGTTTCTGGCACTGGGGTGAGACCCTGTTCCACACTAGTGGCAAACGACCGCTCTGCTCTGTGCCCCAGAATAACAAATTTTCTTAAACCAGATTTCTCTGCAAAGCAAGGCACTAATAAATCTTTCATCGCGCTCACGCCACAAATCCATAAATCAGCAATCGTGCAGCTTCAGAGCCAGAGCATGAATTATAACTGTGTCAAAAAGTTATACTTTCATGATCTACATTCATATTTGTCCTTTTTTTCGACCCCTATTCAGTGGCATAGATGTTTCTTTTCATTACATTTGGCCTCCACACTTTTGACGATTGATAATGGCTGCACAGTTTCAAAGCTAAAATCCAGTCAGCCCACATCAAAACCTTCTCAGTGGCGCAGAAATGAAGTGTTTTACTCTGTTTTATCCAGCAGATGGGGTCAGAAGTCCAACCAAACTGAAGTCCCTGATCAGGGATAATTAGGACTTTATTCTGACTGCTTTGTGTATGAAATTGCAAATCATTCAGAGCTGGGTTATTTCTGGGATTCTTATCTCATGCAGTCATATAAATATAGACCTTTGACTCTGAAAAGGCCTGAAGCATTGACAGGAATTTCAAAGTATTCTTGCCAAACCCAACAAAGCCCATAAATCCTAATTAAATTCTGATGATGAATTCCTTTCAGCAGCACTATTTGCAACAAAATTTTTGAACCAGAGCCCATCAACAAACCTGAGAAATTTACCCAGTAAGACTGATGCCCGTCCAGTCTCACTGCTCCCACTGGACTCGGATGGAATAAATATCCATCTTTGTGTGTAAAAGCCGGGCTCTCACTGGGGAAGAGAATCAGTATTTCAAAGTGCTGCTGCAAGAGAGCAGCTGATGGAAAACAAATTCAGATCAGTCAGCTTCATATACACACGAGCCTTGACTGCACCACAAAATCCTGTTTTTAAGGTTTTAGACAACACGGCTCGGGTATGCATGGACATTTTTACTTGCATTTCACTAATTATGTAGTATTATATTAATATTATATTAATAATATTAATATTTTTATAGATGAGTCTCACAACTCAAGATTCAAGATGTTTATTGAAACACCAGTTATACAAGTACAATTGTGGGGGAAAAAAACTGGGATTATCCATTACAAAGCAGTATATAACAGCAAGTAAACAACAAAAATAACAAGTTAAGTAAAAAGATTTTAAAAATGTTACAGAAATAGAATAAAATGTGCATTTACACAATAAAATATACAATACTAAAATAAAATGTTGAGTATGAAAATTAATATCATGGTCAATAACATTATACTTACATACATTATACTATGTGTTATTTCTTAAAACTGCCCTCCATGGCTAAATTTACTAATTATGTTCACATGTGGTTATCAATAGCATTGCTTTTTGTGCTCTTTTGCTTTACATTTAAATTTACAGAAAATCTTGACTTCACCTTTCTAAATTAAGTCACTCAAAACTTTAATTAACTTAAATTAAATTTTTTATACAGGACTCCAACCCCAGTCTCCTTGGTGAAAGCTGTTTGTGCCATCCAACCCACCCCCTGCATATGCGGACTTACTTTCTCCCTTTTCATACTACTCCTGTCATGCTTAGTACGCTCACCAGAGATCACCGTCTGACAACTGACAGACATGTCAGTCAGAAAAAGCTGCTTTCATGTGTAATTTTTCTTGGTGAGGATGGACTGTTTTCTATCTTGTGCTAATAATAAATTGCTGTTTCTAATGAAACCAAACTTGGGCAAAAATGTAACAAAATAACTTACTGAGAAAAGCCCCTATTTCTCCATTTATAGGCTATTTTGCACTCGAGAAAAGAAATGAATGAAAAAAACAAGTAAAAAGAAAATTCAACCTTCCGCTTTGATTTAGATGTTTCATGTTGTGACAGCCTAAGAATGGTGGCAATCACTGTGACACATTGGTTTGAAGGTGTTGTGTGTGAAGTGCAACTATTTATATGACTTTAGATTTGTCTCCCCCACGGCAGACTGTCAGGTTGTGTAGCTTGCTCTATAGGTCAGAACAACAACAGATTAAAACTGGGCCCCACGTCAATGCCTTTCCTTTCTATAAGCCAAAGGTTATGTAACTACTAATGTCTTTGGCCTTAATTATTTAATTGTCAGTCAATCTCCATGGAGGTATCGATCTGTTGAGGCCTGTTAGCTACAGGCGAGACAGTGTTAACCAGCCTTCGTTCAGAGTGACTGATCAAAACCTTCCTTTATACATCAGCAGGCAGTCCTGATGTATTGCTGGACAAATGGGGCTGAATTCAGACTGTTCAGGCAAAATGACTTCAAAGTCAATATAGTTTTAGATCATAGTCAGTGCAGCCTTGTGGCAAAAACACTGTGTAACATAATGTAGCTAAATACTTCAAAATCACTGGGTTGAAAATTGACCCGCTATGTGTCAATATAACACATATGTAACAACTTTACCCTGTAACCATGAGCTGAAACCACCTCAAGACAAGGTGCTGTTTCAATCCAGTAAATATAACACTTCTCCTGTTCTTCTTCACTGGTTCAGTAGTAAACTTGCTGAAAAGACAGCATTGGATATTGTTGCCTTTATTAAAGCACAGTTGAAGAGTAAACAGAAAAGGGGGTAGAGAGGCGGGGAAACCAGGACTGAATCGGGGTCACTTCAGAGGATCAGCACATGGGGTGCACACTCTACAAACTGAGCCACAGGGGCACCTAGAAAGGTAGGAGGTGACCTGGTATCAATGCTGCTGATGCTGACAGTAGAGAGTACTTTTTCCCGTTAAACAATGTGCTTACATTCTTACATTCAAACAACACATAATACCCATCCCTCAGGTTGCAGACACTCTGATTCCTATCAAATCTTTTACATCTTCTACTGACCTTGGAAATTCTGGGGTTTCAAGCCCCGAAGTTACACACGCTCTGTCTGTAATTTGGAGGTTTTAAACTCCTGTTTAAATGGAGCATAAAGTTCACGCTCTGACCTACTTGTATGAACTGATCCTTCAACATGTTCAACATTTAGCTTCAGAGAGTTGATTTTGTCACAGCACCGTGCCAAATGTGATATTGTGAGTGTTTCATTCTTGGTTGACTTAATGTTGATCACACACGCCATGTTAACACACATCCATCAAACGCCTGTTTGTCTGCGATCATCTGACTGTTAAAAGAGATCGATGGGCACCTGTCAGCATGTCAGCCTGCCTCTCTGCGGCTCACATTCCACATGTGAATCAGCTTTAAATCCTCCAGAACGCTGAAGCTTTGATGGCTGCTGCCATAAAAACATGAAAAACATGAAAACGTGTCAGTCTCGTGTGTGAAAGCTGCTCTGTGATGTGTTTAATTGTCAGGAATGGAGAAAGTGCCTGAAGGATGAGAAGGCCTGTTATCATGTCGTCACAGCCAGACGTCTCTCACCCCTGCAACATGACCTGCGAATATTACTGGTTTTATCCAATTGACATTCCTCAACACTTTGAGGTTCCAGTTCCAGTTCATCCACGAAATATTAACTAAATCACACGTTTATCTATTCATTTTCACTGTAATAGAATATTTGAATGTGCATGGTCTCTTCTGTCTGGAGAGAATATAGGATATGTCCATGCTTCTGTATGTTACTGTAAAGAAAAGGAAAACTGAATGGTCAAAAAGTGTTTCCTATGGGACACTACTGCCCCCTACTGGCAGAAGAGCCAGTGTTTTCATTTGTTTTTGCCTCCAGCTGTGTGTGCAGCTGTCTTTCTAGTAACATTTTCATGACCAAAAAATAATAATAATTTTTGTTTAGTTTAAAATCCTGAACTGTATACTGTCTTTAAAGCAGTTCAGTGCCGTGTTTATGACATTTATGTTGGGTAGGTTCCACTATTTTTTAACCATCTGTATGTCATATTTTTACTGTTTTGTTGCAGGGATAATAAAGGTTAACACTTCATTTGAAAGGGTGTACATAAGACTGACATGACACTGTCATAGCCGTGACATGACTCCTAAAGGAGTCTTTATGAATATTTATGTCTGTTGTCACTGTCACAGTCAGTTATGTCATTTTTAATTCCAAGTTGTTCCAAGTTAAAGTCCAAAATGTACCACTTTAGTTGAGGCCGAGGAAATTATTCATGACATTATTATGAAAGCATTTGACAGTGTAATAACACCTGATGACATCTTTATGACAAGATACAGTTATAGTGGCCTCATGACAGCCAGTGTCAAAACCAAACACATATAACAGTTTAATGTCATGTTATAACATAAAACTAAACAGTTTCTTCAAGTTGGTAATTAGTCATAGTAATTAGTAATTTGTCATAACAAAGACATCACTGACTTCAATAATGTCAAGTTGTCATAACAAACACATCTCAAACAGAGTCAACTTTGCATTAAAAATGACATAACTGACCAAATGACACCTTCAAATAAAGTGTTACCTAATAAAGTCTTCTCTGTGCCTTGTAACAGGTGTGCTGTTTAAATAAAGGTCAAGTAAATTAAATTAAAAATAAGAAAACCGACCGTGTCACCTAATGGTTTTGCTTGAGCAGACATATTTACAAAATGAAATGTCATACTAGATCAGTGCCATGAGTGCTAAATGTCTGAGGACCAGGCTCTCAGCAGAATCAGGAATTACAGTCATGTTCTGGACAAAATGTCAGCTGTCTGGGTTGGCAAATAATGAGAAAGTAAAAATGTTAAGCTTTTTAAATTCCATTCAAATGAAACTGTATGAAATATGGGCTGTAAAATACAGCGATGCAATTGAAAAAGCAGTTTATATGTTTGCCTAGAACTTCTTAAAGCTGGCTCAGTGCCTCATTGAATTAAAACATGGACAGCATGAATAATCAGCCCTCTTGGTTAAGAGAGCAGCACTTAAGATTAATAAAAGAAAACTGTATAATCAGACGTTTCATAACACAAGCATTTAGGCTTATAAATACAGCAGTGTCTCTAGGTTTACTTCAGACTTCAATTTGACATTTTATTTTATTGTGTAATAAATTAATACATTTTAATTAATTAATGAATACACGTAATAAATGAATTAATAATTGAGAGCATCCTGACTATCTGCGCCACTGTGTGGTGTGGCAGCTGCACAGCTGCTGAGAGGAAGGTCTTACATTGAGTGGCAGTGCATTATTGGGATGGAGCTCCCACACCTGGACAGTATAAATGCTGCCCGACTGAGGAAGAAAGCCAGCAGCATCTTCAGGGACAACACACACCCTGGATACTCCCTGTTTGAAATGCTGCCCTCTGGCAAACGGTTCAGGACGATAAAATCCCAAACCAACAGACTGAGGATCAGCTTCTTTCCCAGAGCTGTGGCCTCCATCACACACCCCTCCCTGCCCCAACACACAACAGACACCAAGAAATGTGAGCACGGCCACACACACACACACACACACACACACACACACACACACTGTGCAATGTGCACAGACACACACACAACGGCAAAGACTGTGACTAGCACACACCCCTCAGTCTGAGACTGCAACTGCAGACACAATTTTGCAGACAGAATTTTTGCACAAATTGTAAGTAGTAGTTCTGGCATCTATTTATTCAAATTTCACCCATCAGCTCTAAAGAACTTGCAAACTGTGAAGAATCTGGTACATAACCTTTAATCCATTTTAAAGCTGCTTTCTACTGGTGTTTGTTTCTGATTCTATTTATGTTTTATATGTCTATATTTTTCTGATGCATTGAGAGAAGCCATTCAAAATTTAATAGTACCGGAGTAAAATGCCAATAAAGATCATTCTGATTCTGATTCTAAAATGATTACAGAAAAAAGTGAAAACAAGTACAGGGGCAAATTAACAGTCAAATAAATTATACAGGTAAAAAAAAAATAGACAAGGGGGACAAAAAACTAAATTAAATTAAACACAATTAAATTTGACATTAACATGTTTTTGACACATAACAAGCTTGTCAGAAAACCTCCAGAGTGAATAAATGTGGAAACATGGGCTTATGTGGATGGCTAAAGCAGAGATTTTGGAAAATGGAGACAACAATGTCAAATTAACCTGCAAAACCTGATTTCTGGCCAGCTGAGGTGAGCAGAAACAAGCTGTGAACACAACACTGACATTATCACAGAATAAAGTTGATATGGTGAATGTGTGAGCAAACAGTTGCAAGGTATAAACCATTGTGATTTATTTGGAGTCAGTTTCTGGTCATCTGGCAAATATAGAGCCAACAGTTAGTCTCCTTTTAGAGTCTCCACCAACTCCTGAGGGAAATATCCAGCTCTTATCTATCTCGAGCAAAAATGGGAATATTGTGTGCATGTGAATGTATTTACTGATTCTTATTTTCAGGTGATTATAAACTAATGAAACATACTAATGAAATAATGCTCTGCCAGTAGATCCCCTCAACAGTCACAGCTCTGGACCAGTTTTTCTGGGGGGCCAGACTGGGGCTAGTGGTTTGCCAGAGGGACACAGTAGTACACAAAGTAGTAGTTCACAAAAAAAACAACATGAAATACCATTATTTTCTTTATATTCTGGCAGATTTTAGCACAATTAAAAGTTAAAAAAATAGCTATTAGCAGTTGCTGTTTGCAATGTATCCATGGATGTACAGACTGATATCACTGAATTACTTTACGGATATTAAAGAAAACTTGAAAAACGTGATATTGGACAAGATCTGGAATTACAAGGAGTATATGTTTT
>JAJHUR010099488.1:2208-27707 GCA_027495735.1 Lutjanus campechanus | reverse complement strand
CAGATCCAGTACAATGGCAGTGAATGGTGACCACGGATAAAACGTTAAAAAAAAGAACACAAAACAAACACAAAATGTCTCCATCCTGCTCGTGTGGTGTAATCCAAGTGTCCGCGAGCCGCGACATTAAAAATTAACTGCAAAAGACGCCATTTACGCCATGTTTTTAGCAGAAATGTCAACTGTAGCATGTAGCCGGTAAGATGTAAACATGGCGTCGATCTCGCGAGACTTCGTATATATCTTATACATGCGGAAGTCTCGCGAGTCTCACGGATTACACCACACGAGCAGGATGGAGACATTTTGTGTTTGTTTTGTGTTCTATTTTTAACGTTTTATCCGTGGTCACCATTCACTGCCATTGTACTGGATGAGGCTGCTACCCTGTTTTCTGCTGAAACTCCAGGATTGTTTTGTGAACTGAAGATCTGCACCTAACATCACTTTGGCATAGTGGTGAGTACATATTGAGTAGGTTATCATGTAAAGTGGAGTATCACTTTAACCCCTGATTATAGTGCATTCAAGTGCTCCTCAGATTGTCCCAGTTTCTGAGATCAGAAGTCGTAATTCTGACTTTGGTGTGTTTAAGTTGTAAAGTAGAAACAACATGGATGCTACTAAGAGTAGTGGGTACTAGTATAGAGTAGGGGACTGGTCAATAGGGTTAATGCTAATAAATAACATTTCTAATTAATCTTGGTCATTATGTGGACAGCAACCAACATTTACAACTTAATACTGCATTACAAATTTCAAGTGATTATAAATGGTATGTAATACATGAATTAATAGTTATCTACCAAATATTTACTCTTGTCCATTATAGAGCATTTCTGCATATACGATGTCAACAGACAGCAACTGGGCATCTCATGTAATGAACAATTTTATCCAACTTTCCAAGTCCAGTAACCCTGGAATGTTGATGAGTTTCATTGGCAAGTGCACACTCATTGTATCCCTCAGTCGCTTCCTCCCAAGGGGTGGAAGTGACTGGGGTGATAAAATGAGTAAATATCACAACTGCAACATTATAGGGAATATTGTACACAACACTAATGCTATATCATGATATGACGCTATTTGAAATCACAATACCTAGTCTCATATCATGATGCGATATGGATATATTGCCGAGCCCTACCTCGAGGGCATGTTTTATGTAACATAGTGGCATGCAAGAGGGAACTTCTGCAGCGTTTTTCTTCAGGAGTCCACCAGTGGTTGTGTTTATATCCATAAAGGAAACAGACAATATTACCCTCTAGAGGAGACCCACGTCTCAAAATAACAGAAACAACTGATGGAAAGCCACAAAACCAATTTCAGCCAATAACATTAATTACTATCATGAGTAAGTGTTTAAACACTATTTAACCACTACTTTTATCAACAGCATGAAAGCAGCACAATGGACCTGCCAAACAACAACAAAAATAAAAGAGCTCAGCCGCCACAGCAACAAGAACAACTGATCACAATCCAACACACTGACAGACTGCACAGAGCAGCACATGCTAGCAGGCAGCAATTAGCTAAACGTTGCCCACCAGTCTGAGAGACAGCATTAAAACCCACAGCAGCAACAATGCTAGCACACAAACACTGGCAAAACAAACCGAGGACACTGCATCATAATGTTAGTACAAGCACAAAGCCTTACCTCGTTGAAGTGAAGTGGTGAGCCTGGACGGGGAGTAAGTCCGGAGCCTCCGCAGCATGAAGAAGGTGTTCGTGGCCCACAACCTAGACGCAGCACACCTGGCACAGAGGAGGTTGCGACGTAAACATGGTATTTTCCTCCACAAAGCCGCACTGAAATTATAAAAGCTAGCTGTTAGCACTGGGCTCGCTTATTATACGTAAATGAATATTTACGGGAGTTAAAATGAGTTTTTAGTTAATTTAAGCAGTGCGGCACCTGGCACGCGAAGAGTAGCTGACTGATTGAACATGCCGCCCAGCTGGCCCAGTGAGAGGTATGATTGGGCCAGCCCAGTGTCATTATAGAAAATGAACCAATGAGCGGCTGTCCCTGGTTCATGGGCCGGTCGTTAACAATATTCTTTTTTTAGTTAATGACTTGCCGGCAAAGTGCGTCGGACCAAATGGCCGGTATAATCAATCCGCCGTAATCAATCCATAATCAATGAACCACCGCTGTCCAGTGAAGCCCATGGAAGACTATAAAGGTCAATTACATAGGATATATGGGGATGAATTGGCAGAAATTGAATATAGCATTCATAAACATATTTTCATTAGTGTATAATCACCTGAAAAGAATGAGCCTTCCTTTAAACCCATTCATGTGGTATTGGAATAATGGGAAAAGTTATTTTCCAACTGGGAAAATTCATGTGAATGCCCCCTCAAGACGGAACAACAACTCCAGAAGTCAGAGAAAATTTTGTTACAGGAGTTACCAGATGTTGTCTGTCTGAGTTTGGTTGAAAACTTTTTATGAATTCACATAGATCTATTGCATATCATTTTTTGGTCATGTAATTTATAATATAGTTTGTTTTAACCATTGGTTGCTGTCCACAGAATGACCTGGATTAAGTAGAAATGTTATTTATTAGCATTAACTCTGTTAACAACTCCCTAAATAGTATCCATGTTGTTTCCATTTTATGACATAAAAGCACATGAATACATCGAAGTCAGTATAATGACTTCCCATCACAGAAAGTGGGACCATCTGAGGAGCACATGAATGCACTATTATAATATCGCATACAGGACACAAAGATGGCACACATTCATTTCAATGAAAATGGCTCACATGGTTTACAGGCCAAAAAAGTTTTGTAGCTTCCGCGATATTGGGCCCACTAAATACACAGAGTAGTGCTTCTCCCGCTGGCCCCACCCACAAGTTCCTGCTCAGCCCATAAACTTCACATTGTGATGATTTGTAAATTACTTTTCTTGACTATAGGATTGTTTTACAAAATAAAACCCGTCAATGGATCAAACATTTATAACAGAAAGAGTCATAATTTACTTTGTTTGCAGTTCAAGGTGTCCTGTCAATATACACATACTATATACATATGTCCTATCTAGTTCATATTATACATCTATGGTCTTCTTTCATGGAGTCGCCATGCTATGCTGCCATGTTTCCTCCATAGCCGACAATGGACAAACCAAACGTTGCCTCCAGATATGGCATTTTGCATTTTGTGCTAGTTTTGTGGCCACTGTATGTTCTTCTATATGCTTGGAAGGGGAGGGTGAGAAGAGGGTGTTTGCAAGCTGACCCCTAGATTCCATTACGTCCATACCTGCAACAAAAATTGAGCACCTTTGCTATTAGACAGTTGTTGTGCACATTAAAAAACTGTCTGACAGAAGTCTGTTGCTCTGCTAGTGATGAAGTATTGGATTATATTTTCTCCTGAATGCTGTCAGTATCCTCAACCCTAAATTCAGTCTTGTTCAAATTTAATTTTTCATGTCTTGAACTGCAGCCAACAAATGCTGGTGCATGGACACAAACAAACCTCTGAATATATTGAGATAAATCAAATTATGTGGTTTTTACTCTGAGATTCGGACATGTCTTTAGTCACAGAGTTTTGTCTAGTGAAATTCATCTGAGAACACCTGTGTTGTGAAGACTTGAGAATTTTTAGGATGACCAATAACAACATAGTGGCAGCATGTGTGTGTCTGTGCGTGCTTGGACACATACATGATGACACGGAGAGAAGCCTCTCCTATAGCTACTGTCTGTGGACACAAAATAAGTCTATCTGTGAGACCTAAAGGAGTTTAAAATAGCAATTGCAGTTAAATGCTTATAAATGACAATGACAATGATGGTTTCCTTGAAGATGTAATTAAAATACACACAGAGAAGATGAGCACACAAATTAAGCTAATCTCAATCAGCCATGTGTCTCCACCTGTAACTGAAGGTTTCCATGGTAATGGTGACTCATTTATGGCCTATTACTAATGAACAAACTATTAATCACCGAAATGTATATATTGTTATGTTTGTGGTCTCAAAAAAGTGGGACATAGAATGAGTTAGAAAAGTCCCTCCTGAAATTCTGGTCTTAGTTAATACTGGAGTTCAGGGGCCGTGGGATGTCACTTTGAGATTCATACAGTAAAATGTGTGATACAGTTTGCAGAAAACTTGTACATTTTTTAAAAATGATATGAAGGGTGAAATTTGTGGGAATAAGAAGGAATGAGTTGAAGACAAGTTTTCAAGAAGACTTTACCAGCTTATCTGCATTCGCGTAATCCTCGGCTGGTCCCATTTCCCAAGTTGGGAAGTCGTTCTTCTGACTTTGGTGTATTTATGAGCTTTTTAGTCGTAGAGTAGGGTACTGTTGCACTTGTTTTAGTTCCGGGGTAATGGATTGGCTGATACTAGTCCCAGTGAATATTCATGTTGCTGTCCAAGATTGTTGAAACAGTTTGAAGCTTTATATTACAAAGTGATTTTGTACCAGACTTGTATCAGTTAAATTCCCTAAAACTACTGAAATATATCTAATTAAGGGTTAATGCCAACACTCATCTAACTATTCTGGGTCACTCTGCATGGACAGCAATTAGGTGGCGTTAATGTAAATCTTTCCAGTCAAGAACACATTTTCTGGCACATACATTTGGTCAGTAATGTTGATCTGTTCCCGAGTACACTTGCATCATCATCGAAACAACGTTGGTTTATGTTGTTGCTATGGTGTATAAGAGCTGACCAATCGGAAGATCCTAATAGCAGTCCACCTCCTAGTTGTAGTACAGTTAGCTTTCACACCCAAAGTGACCTGTATGTGAGTACACATGAACTGTCAGGGTTGCCAGGTCTGCATCTTTTCCGTGGAATTGGGCTATATTGAAGTACTGCTGAGGGATGAATTTTCTATCCATTGGTTGGGTGGACCTATATTGCATGCAATTTACATTAACAGTATCTATAAATACACATATTTGAAATGAAATACACAAGCAGACACATGCATGCCCACATAAACACACACAAATACGATGTGCCCGCCTGCCGGTGCTGTTTTGTTTGCCGTTGGGCTGGTTTTGGCCTGGTTTTGATCTGCGATTGGGCTGGGTTTCTCACACAGACCTGGCAACCCTTTGAACTGTCCTCGAGACCACCTTTTCAAGTGGACCTGTGCACAGATGGTGTCCGGGTACGGTACACAGTGTTCACACTAATCAAACAAACTAGGCACTGGGGTCAAGTGTACTCAGATCTGAAAATGTGAAAGCCCCCCTCTGTGTGGGATGTCACCCACCCCCAACTCTAAACACTCTGTCATTTTAATGGGGGAAAAACACTGAAACTAATTCCAATAAATTCCTCAGTGAGCTCAATATTTTGAAGTTTGAATGAAGTTTCTACTTCAAAGAACGCGGAACGTAGAAACCGAGAAGAAAATAGATTTGGCCCACCAATCCCGCCCTGTACAAACCCCACCCAGAGCTTCAGTCTCATTTAGCACCTGTGACAGCTGGAGTGCTGCATGGAGGGGAGGTTTCAGTCTGTGAAGGTGGCCTGTGCTACGTGTCCAGCATGGAGAGAAGACATTGTTTAATTGCGTCGCTGGAAATAGCCTGAGGCGGGGGGTGGGTTGGTTGGAGGGAAAAGGGATTGCCCCATCCTGTTAAATCACCACCCTGACCTCTGCCCTCGCTGTGGCCACTCAGGATGATACTACCGCACATGGATACACACACCTAGAGCTCATACGTATGAACACATACATGGATGGACACACACACGATACATCACTGACATCACTGTGGTAATAATAGAGATGACCCCAATCATCAGAGGCAGGAAAAAGCGAAACTGAGCCCCGTTCCCTTGCCAAGGCTACATTTTATTGCCGGCCTCCATTGTGCCCTCCTGATGACATGGCATTGGAGGTTGATCACCTATAATAGAGTCCAGCCGAGGTGCAGATTAAAAGTACAAATCACATTGTAAACGACTGAGCTGAGCTGCACTGTGTAACCTCTATCTTGGACTGCAGGGTTTAAACCACAGCGCACCCCTGGTTCCAATCTCAGTTTGACTCAAAGAAGATAAGAGATATCTTATCTTCCTGGTTGGGACACACACTGTTGGGACAAAAGATCAAAGGGAAGTGTGTGTGAGGCTACAGTACGCCACAGAGAGAAGGAATTAAACCAGGTGTCCTGCCTCTGAGCACATGTGGCTGCATCTGAACCTCCTCGTATTCTCTCCTCTGTCTTCTCTCCTCCTCCCCGCACCATATGGAAGCAGGTCGAGGAGCAGCTCTGATGACGTTAATTTCCCCACACGCTGGGCTGTCTCCTGTGGTAAGGAGCTAAGTGCTGCTCTCTTTCGCTCATGTACCACGCAATGTTCCCGCCAGTGAATAAAATGTCACATCTGTTGATGAGCGTCACCTCACTGATCCATGAAGCTCACTAGACGACATCCCCCCCAGGAGAGAGGGGGATCTTGAAATAATGAAACATGAACATGATGTTCTTGGACTGTGGATAATCTCAGCATGCAATCCACCGCAGCTCCACACTTCTCCCCAGAGCACACAGGGGAAGGTCATCCATCAAAAGTCACATATTAGTCATCGAAATGTGAGCGGCGTGGGGTCGAAATGGTGACCCAGTGCGATGCCGAGATGCATCAGGCGTAGAGGTCGGCCCTTAACAGATGACTCCATATCGACCAAAGGGAAGACGGGAGAGGCGGGGAGGGCTGCTGCTGCTGGTGGATGGGGTACCAGAGCTCTCCTCCCCTCCCAGACTGGGAGAGGAGGAAGACCGACAAATGAGTGCACGGCAGCTGGGTAGGCCTCATGAGAAATCTGGGCTGTCTGCAGGCGTAGCAGACAGAGTGGGATGATTGGCTCAGGTTTGGACTCAACTCCCTCTCCGCTGAATATCCTCCGCCGTCTCCAGCCATAACATGATGCAGGTTGTTCAAGGCGACATACGGTTGAGTGCAGTGAGCGTTTGCATGGTGACACATTGATGTTTTGCCTCCTTTTCCGATTCCTGTTCATTTGACATGGCACAGTGACTGTGCATTTAAAGTTCAGACTGTCAGCTTTAATTTAAGAGGAGTCTCAGACAGACTGGTTGTGTTATTAAAATAACTACTGTTACTTACTTAGCCTCCCACGTGTGTGATATTAATATTATGATCATCAAAGTATGAAAGGATGCTGAATTTAAAACAGAACAGAATTTAAAGACAGTGTGTGCAGGATTTTCCTACAAAACAGTGTGTATATATTTATAAAATAATCCCTCTAAATCATCACTTATGAACCTTAGAAGTGTGTGGAGGTGATCAAATCTGCAGAGAGAGACCCTGCCCTCTGATTATATTTTCTCATTTTCTCATTATTCTGCTGTGTTTTGGATGCTTTACCAACCCAGTGCATTGGTGGATAGTTTTGGTGTCACTTTCTGGGTTTTAGAGGTACTGGCCATAGAGATATCTGCCTTCTTTAAAATATAATGGAACCAGTTGGCACTCAGCTTGTGGTGCTCAAAGAGCCACAAAAATACAACTGAAAAATTCAACAGCAGTGTCTCTTTCCAGAAATCATGACCTGGTTATTCAAGATAATCCTCAGACCTTGTTGAGAGCAGTTTCATGTAGGAACTACTTTCTTTCTAGTAGAAAGTAGTTATGGTATATTCGACCATAGTAGTAGGTCTGTGGATTAACTTAATTAACCAGCAATAACAATCTATTTGTTCTCTTTGATTTTAGGGTGAACTGCCCCTTTAAAGTCACATTTTAGAGATTTAGATTCCGTTTTAAGTTTAATCTAATTTTAGTCACTGTTTTAGTCATAATTTCCTCAGACAGTTTCATGATACTGTTATTGATTTGACTGAAGGATATTTCTCCTGACTGTAAAAATTCCAATGAGAAGTAAACATACCTTGAACTGTGTTTCCTCATCTAAGCTAAGAATGTATTATATCACATAAAAATGAATGCACAGGTCATTATTGATGTGTCGTTATTGGTTTTCAGACAATGACAATTTTTTTATTACCTGACAAACAGACTTTTATATATTACTGAGGGTTTCTATTAAATTCTACATCATGTTTCACTCAGTTGAACTCTGTTTTAACTAGAATAGTGCAATCAACAGAGAGCAGATCTCCACCAGACAGCAAGAAAGTAATATTTGGATGTAACCTCTTTGTAATAACCAACATTGTAAGTAAGTAACTATAATCAGCAAAGGATTACAATTCCATTTATTTTGCTATTTCATTGCATGTAACTACTTACTCTCTAGGACATTTGTGAGAAATTTTGTCATAATTAGCATATGAATTATTTTAGTAGAGTTTATGGACATGTTTTGTGAAGTCACAGTGACCTTTGACCACCAAAATCTAATCAGTGTACCAAATCTGGAGAATTTCCCTCTAAGTGCTTCAGAGATATCACTTTCACAAGTGAGCTTACAGTGACCTTTGACCACCAAGAGTGGTCAGGTCTGTTGTGTGGTGAAGTCAGGCGTGGTGTATTTGACAGCGTTTGTAGTTCAGCATGCCAAGATGGCACCAAAACAAAAGAAATACTCCATTTGTATCAGTATCAGTTTAAGGGTACTGGTATTGTAATTTTTAAAATGATATCCAGCACTAGATATTATATTCAAAAGATAGATTGGATGACCCAAAAACATAAGGCCTCTGATCATGGTCTGTCACTGGCATGGAGCCGTACCAAAAAAGGTTATTTTAAAGGTTTTTCACAACTTTAGAATCACAGAGGTCCTTCAGCATGCAGTCATGAATGTGTACCAAAAATTAGGTGGATGTGTCCAGTAGAATGAGTCTTTTGATCATGCATACATATGCAAACAATTGCATGAGGCTTACGCCCGGTGGTAAGAACAAATCAGTAGTAAAAATGTGTAAACTGTTCACACAGACAAGCATCATCACAGAAACATCAGGTTTGTTAACTCTAACACTTAATTATGTTAAATGTTTACAGAATGAGTTAGTGTCTGATCATGAGTTGTAAGAAATCATAAATGAACTTTTAGATGGAATAAATGTTTACAGTAAGCTGGGCTCCTTTAAATTTAACAATATGTCAATATGGCAACTTTGCCTGAATCCACACAGAACTTTTTATACCAACATAACATTTATTTCTAAAGGGGAATGAACATAGATGTTATTGACTCAGTCACTTTACATAACTGATATTTATCTTGGCAGACACTGTGGGATGGTGTGTCTGCACGTTTCTTTTCACATTGGTGGACTTTTTCTGCACATCTTCAATGCACGAAGCAAAGAGAAGTGTCCACTCTCATTCACACCTCCACCCAGGTGAAACCCAAGGTCCACACAATGGAAGGGTGGGCACTTGAGCCACATGCTCCTCTAGGTGTTAACGACCACACAGTGGTTTTAATACCTGAACTCCCAAACCAGTCAGTCAGAACTGAAGAAGCTTCTTGGATGAGAGGCGAAACGTCTTCAAGAACTCTATCAAGTCCAGTTGCCTAAGACAAACCTTACTACGAATGTCCACAAGTTGTCTCTCCTCTTTTTCTTTTCTTTTCTCTTCCTTCCATCCAGCAGGTCATCGGTGAAGATGAGGTTCTGTTTAAGCTAGTTAGATTTGTAAGTGCTTCGAGATGGTTTATTACTGTGGTCTAAATTAGGTTTTGTTAGGCAGAGATTTTGTTGTAATTTTTTTTTTCACATTGTTGTCACAATTTAGTTACGTAATAAAAAACCTGTGAATGAAAACATCATCTGACAAATCCAGCATATTCTTTCCTTTTATGTTTATCTTTTTTGGGAGGTGTGGGGGCTTTTACACCTTTATTCAGACAGGACAGCTGAAGATGTGACAGGGAAAGGGGGAGAGAGAGTGGAGGGATAACATGCAGCAAAGGGCCACAAGCAGCAGATGAACCCGCGGCCGCTGCAGAGGACTCACAGCCTCAGTACATGGGGTGAATGCTCTACCAAATGAGCTATCCGGCCACCCAAATCTTGCATATTCTACATTTAACACCCAAACAACCACTTCAGGGTCCTTTTTTAACCTTCTGTGAGTCCCTTGAGAGTTAGAATCCTGAGATTCTACACTTAAATATAATCTGAGTCCATCTAAATACATCTGCAACCGGACACAAGAACAGTGTCCAAAAATGGCTGTAGCTCCTCAGTTATTCATCTGATGCGGCTGTAAAAACCTTACATTTACATCATAATCTGTGTCATTTTACATCCAAAGTGCTAAGAGCGTCAAGCCAAAATGTTAATGTACTGCTGTGCCAATGGAGCTGATGGAGCTCACTCTTCATGCATATGCATACTCCTCTTTCCTACCCAGAATTCCCCCCTGCAAGCCTCTCCCAACCTGACTGAGGTTTCTAAAAACGGCAGAAAGCTTAACGTCTGTGACAGCACACGTCACACTGGAGGAGACCCATGCTTTTAGAGGCCTCTTTTGTTAGCAGGCAGCGAATCACACTTTACAAGATAAATCATCCCGCTAGCAGCCGGCTTAGACTGTGTACAACCAGATAAGGTTGCCAAGGAAACCCTCCTGGAGAACCAATGAGCTTTTTTTTGCCATACCAGCCTCCTTGATCTCTGCAAACAATTAATACCTTACCCAGGCAGAAAGGAGGGAGCTGGGGAAGTGGGAGGCAGGCACAAATCCCCAGGTGCTTAGCACAACACCACTCTCTCCCATCAGCTATGTGAATCAGGACACGGGGTAAAAAAAAAATGTCACAAATGGATATTAGACTGGAAGACAGTGAGGGATGATGTATGACTCAATGTACATTAATTCAATGAGGGAACAGCGTTTAGTCTATAAATCTAATCTGCACACGTGCGGTAGCACATATCACTAATGTCCTTTTAATGAATGTTTTGAATGCACAGCCATAAAAGTGCCATTACATCCCGCAACGTCCATTTGTAGCAAGGCTGTGATTGCGAAGGTATCACCGCAGCCGAGCAAGAGAAGCCTTGATGTGCAGAACTGCTGGGGAGCCATTAGGATCCATGAGTGACTTCGACTAGCCACAGATCAATGCTCCGGGGCCCTATCTATTACTGACATCCAATTATAGCAATGGACGTCCGCTTAGCACTGCTACTAAGTGCTTTAGTCTTTTTATCGACTAGCTGTCAACAGCCTGCACACAGCGGAGCTATGGGCTAATAATCAGTTATCGATCTGTCCACATGTCAAAATAACCAGCATGTAGTTAAGTGTATGAAGAGTGTGAGGTCAGAATAGAAAGATGTCACACCAACATGTACATATGTCACTCGGTCATTAACTGAGCATTTCACATCATTCAGCATACTTAATTAGAAAGCTAATTTTGTACAACTTTGATTAGTGCTGGCTTGCAATGAGCGTAATTACCCACCACAGTAACTAAAGGGGGAAATTGGCTGTAATTAAAAAAGCTCAGCAAGTGTTGAAACAAATGGCCACAACGCAGCGGACAGCAGGGGAATGACAATGAGTGAGAGGGAGGCCTACGGTAAAGGACGAGTGGATTGGTTAACAGCACTGGTAGGCGAGTCAGGCCACAAGCCTTCACGTGTTGATACCGGGAGCTGGATGGCGAGCGTTTGAGATGGCAGGCGGTGATTGCGCCTGCCCGCTTCATTGATTAATTACGGTCATTAAGTGGTTAGAAAGTCACCTCACCTGGTGTTAGGGGTGGAATTCACTCGCTGATTAAAATTAATCACAGTCAAAAAGCTGCAGGAGGCCAAGTCCCCGGAGAGCTCGCCCGCGCCGCTGGAGAGGAAAGGAAATTGAGTTTTACTCATGCTCAAGTCAGCAGCTGCTCCTGCCTCTGTAAATAAACAAACATGGCTGGATTTTTTTTATAGATAGTGTAAAGCAATAATAAATGTGTTTGTCACACCACAGAAACACGCTATTAACCATACAGCCACATTTGAGTGATTTTTTTTTAAAGCATAGAAAATTAGGTCTCAAAATCATTTTTTAAAAAAGTGCAGTTTTCTCTGCTCTGAAACGCTGGAGGCGTGTCCACCCTGCTGTCTCAGTGTTCAGTGACCTGAAAACGCGCTGAAACATGGACGTCCTGTCTAGCAGCTTTATTGGACATGTACACACATATTTGGGCCACCAGAGCCAGAGGACGGTGACAGGATTGTATTTTATTTTCTTCTGTGTCGGGTTGTTGGAACTGAAGCGAGCTGAAGTGAACCGCCGGGCTGATTTGGACTGAGAGAGTCAGAAGGCAAATTCATAACTGACTGTTAGGGTTGGTGAGGGGAGGTGGTGTCATTCGCGTGTCACGTTTCAGGTCTGTCCAAAAAATCCTGAGCACAGAAATCGTGAACAGTTTAACAGTCTAATCCACAATTCAGTACTACATACAGTAGTTCTGTCTTTTCACGTGTTTTCAGCAACTATTTTCTGTATTTAGTGTTTAGAAGAAAAACTCTTGTTTTCCTTTACACAGACTTTAAATTTCATGGACTTTTATTATTCAAAAATACAGCACAAAAAATACACACAAAAAGAAAAAACTGGTTTTCACACAGTGTGCAAACCTCAAAGGAGATCTTCATACAATATTAGTACGCCGATTTCAAAGCTACAGTTAATATTGTTAGTAGTTGTCATTAATGTTCTGAGCACATAGAGGGACAGTATCTCCCTAAGAGCTCTGTACAGTTTGTCAGCAGGTGAAAGTCTAACTAGAATTCTACAGGGGCCCATCCTGACAGCAAACTCCCTTCATGTACAATACACTCGCTTCCACACACACACATACACACAGTAGTGTTTAAGAGGAACTGACAGATGTAATTTCTTTGTCTAGGCGGGCACAGGTTTCGCTTTCCTTTGTGTTGGAAAATAGGTGCGACATCAAATCTGCCGGGAAGTACCTGGGCCAGGATGTTTCTACAACTGTCACCTCCCCTTAGATCCAAGCATTCACACACACACAAACTTACAGTACACACACTCGCACAATGCCAGGAACTTTCAATCATGCCAGGGGAGCCTTTAAACTGTACTGACACAACCCGGTCTCTTCGATCTGCTTACAAATAGCATGATCTTGCGCTTAGAAATAGCTGCAGTGTATAGGCAAAGTAGGGTTTTGCGTACAGGTGACAAGGCAAACTTTCCCATAAACGTCTGCGAAGAGCAGATCCATTCAGTTGACCTTTGTCGTCATGGTAATAAACATAAACATGTGGTTAACGTGAAACAAATCAGTTTGGTTGGTTTGTTAAAACTTAATGGTTTGGGTTAAAGTTAGTATGTTGCGTTACATTATGTACATTACGTCAGTCATTCTTAGGGCTGGCAAACTCTGGTTGGTTAGTTTATATGGTCTTTGGTTGGTCAGTGGCCAGTGTTACTTTCATAAGGAGAAAAGCACTTCTTAGCCCATAACAACAATCGTGTAACTGTTCAAGCTCAATAATGGATCTATGACCTGGCTTCAAACTTGAAGGTTTTGCCATGTTTGATGTTGTTTTAGTGTCTATTATTTAGGTTATCCTGTTGAATTTGGCGTTAGCACTTTGCACGGCTAATGTTGGTATCCTCACAGACGGGGTCGGTGTTTGGAATAATGTTGTAATGTTGGGGGACAGTCAAGGGAAACGGTGCTAACATTAGGCCTCGTCTAAAACCAAGTAAATAACGAGTAGCAGGTCATAACTGTTGCTTCCTGTGGAAGTTATAAGCTGCGTTTGCTTCCATGTTGTGTGATCTTTGTTGCTGGTGTGTTTGTGTGTTGCTGCTGTATGTCAATTTACATGATAGACTCAGCCTGAACGTAATGGTATAGCTATGTGTGAAAAAGAAATGGTCAAACTGCAGGAATTCATTTGCTTGTCAGTGTGGTGGAACTTTGATTAGCATCCATTTGGGCTACCAGGTAGAGTCACTCAGTGCACTGTAGCTGATTTATTTAATCTAAAGGTAATGTGCAGATTTTTTTTCTTCCCCATTGACCAATCGATTAAGAAGTAAGTGGAATTTTAGTCGATCAAGATTTTGTTTGATTGACTACAGCCCTAGTTGTTATGTATGTTAACTTGTGGACATATGTTTAAACAAGTCGAGTTGAGTTTTGGTTTCACACAGAACACAAACACAGACCTCCTGGATAAAAAGTCCTCCTGTTTGTTTGACCCATCCATCAAACAAACTTTCTCGCATCTCGTCATTTAGACTTGTTTGCTCTGCACATAAATTAATGGGAAGGACTGATGTATCACTTGTATGCGCAATTGGACTTCTGCAGCGTTTGCACCACATGCTGTTTGACTGTGAAGTTGTATGCAGATGGAAGAGACTTCAATCGCCCCTCCTCTTCTGTTTTAGATATAGATTTGCCAAACACAGCACGGTAGAGCATCACATATACATACAAACATGATCATCTTTATATCATTCGATTGTGTTGTGATTAGATAGGGTTACTTCGACAGGATATCTATACATACAGCCAGAACCATTTATGTTGTTCTTAAAAAAACAAAACAAAAAAAACACATCACTTACTTTTAAATAAAAAAAACAAAAACATAAAGTCATTTTTAAAATACAAAATCAAAGCTTTAAGACAGTGATAAAGGTTTTGTTAAGCTACAGGTGGACTTGTATAAGGTGGGTGGGTGTGGGAAATCCTAGACTTGACCTGATCGAGGCAACAGAAAACAATCAATAGGCTCATTGTGTACTGATTGTTATATTGTTCTAGTGGCCGTGGGCTACGATGGCCACTCAGGGTGATGCTACTGCACAAAGCACAGCGTACGCTTGCAGATGTGCTATGATACAACTCAACTGGGGCAACAAGGCACAATAGAAGTTATCAGAATCCAGCTGTGAGGGCTGTGCAGATGTGAACTGAGGGGAGGTGTGTAAGGCGAAAATAAGGATTAGAATAAGGCGTCAGAGCAAAAAGAAACAGTTCTCCCTCTCCAAGTATTCATACTGGGTTTATCTATAAAGTAGCAGGCTTGATAAGATGTTGGGCTTCCGAACACTTAAAAAACATGTAAGAATGATAATGATTTAAAGGGATAATTCGGATTATTTGATGTGGGGGTGTATGAGGTACTTATCGATAGTCAGTGTATTACCTACAGTAGTACCCCCAGTTTGGAGAAGCAGAAAGGAGTACCAACACAGAAGCTAAACAATGTACTGCTGTGGACAGAAAAAAAAAATCAGTATCACTTTAAGTGTATGCTATATTAAGAATGTTTTCACAGCTTTACTTTGCTGTTCTGAAGGGAAACCACTGTTATGTTATAAGCTAAATATTGCTCTCTACAAAGCAACCAAACTCCATAAGTGAAATCAGTCATTTTACCTCACAGATAACAGGTGTTGCTGGTCTACCGCTGCCACGATCTGTTACTTCTTTTGTGTTATTGTGTGACCTTGGTGTTTTTAAAAGATGCTTCAGATTCACCAGAGTCACACAATAACCCAAACAAACTTAGAGGTTGAGGCAGCAGTAGACCAGCAATTCCTGTGTTCTGCGAGATAAAATGACTGATTCATCATTGCTGATGATGGAGTTTGGTTGGTTTAAAAAGGGCAGGATGTGACTCTTTTAAGAAGAAGTTTCCTGTCAGAAAAGACTGTCTGACAGTAATGTAAAGTGGTGAAAACAACCTAAAATACCTTTTGCTGCCGACCCTGTCCACAGCAACGCATTGTTTAGCCTCTGTGCTGGTGCCACTCTCAGCTTCTCCAAACTTGGGGTGTGCCGACTGCCATCTATTGTAGTGCCTCATACAACCCAACACCAAATAACCCAAACTATCCCTTTAGAAGTAGAATAACCCAAAAACCGCAAGGACTGTCCTATGGCAACTTACTCTTTCCAACTGAACATTTACGCTGTCCAGCACTGACAGACTGCAAAACAAATTCAAACCAAAGTGGCTGTAAAGTGGATTCAGAGCAGTACATTTCAGCTTTCTAAGGCTTTTCACATTTGTCCCCCTTTGTGGGCACTTTCTTCATGTACGCAGGCTTCACATCCTTCATCAAAAAGTCCAATTAACGCTACAGAAACCATGCAAGGTTTCATAGTGACCACAGAGAGAAGGTTAATCAAGACATTGGCTCCATGTAATGCAAATAAGGAGGATTACACATGGCGGACATCTGAGGGGGTGACTGATAGTACAGATGATGATTAAGTCTCTGTGCTCTGGTCCTGTTAATGTGGTGTGTGTGTGTGTGTTTGGGGAGGCCAAAATGTTGTGGTGGTCACAGAGGTTAGGGGCCTGTTGACAGTCAAACACAATCAAAGCCAATTGCTCAGTGAACCTTGGTGTCCAGCTAACCCCCCGTATTTCCCAATACACCACCTCCTGTAAGATCTCAGGAGGAGGGATGGGGGTCTTCTATTGTTTTTTAAGCTCACTCAAGAAGCAGTAATCCACCCAATCACAAGATGTTTTGGCCTGAACCTCCCCCTCACCACCAGCCAATCCAGACCCCCTCAGCACCCCCACCCAAACCCAGACTGGACAATTCAAACAGCAAACGGTTCAACAGAAAACGGCTGACCTAAATAGACATACAGTATTTCAACTCAGTTGAAGGATTAATTCAAATCTGCGGGTTTTCTTCTAATAAGCCCGTCTTTCAGTTTGTTTAAAGGTCAGAACATTTTACAATAAATTCATGGAATTAAAAATTTGCCAGAATAGAAAGTGGATCGCCTGGAAAATGATCATACTGTTACGTAGGCATTATAAGATGATAAATGAACTATACATTTCCCAAACTCCCATTCACACACATACACTTATATTCACACACACATACAGCTGCAATTCTATACACACATGCATGCATACAGCTGTACAGCTGGCCAATTAGGGGCCTGGAACTGTTTTGAACATACAGCAAGGGCCATCTATATTTAAAAAAACATGCATTCATTTATGTACAATATAATTTGTATATTGACCATTCTGCTTTATATCCATTTTCAGTGAGAAAGTCCAGAAAGTAAAATTCATAAAAGTTTTTTTTTTTTTGTATTTGCATTTGATAAAAAGTTAATGTGCTCTGTTGTGATTCCAGTACGACTCAATTTCTCTTCTCAGCACCACAGCAGAGCCAGGTCTTCATAAGAGGAGTATACTCCCATTTGTAAATAATGAAGAGCTATAAGTCAGGCGAGTCAGCCCACCCCAGCTCTTGCTCCTTCTTCATTGGCTTGTGTCCTACTCCCTTCCTCTGTTCCCTACCCTTTGTTGCACAGTCCCTTCTATAGAAGAGGACAGGCTAGTTAGACAATTGAGCCGTCCCTGTTCTGGGCAGGGATCATGACGGGGATGGCCCCCATGCGGCTGAGGTTGGGGCCGGCCATCTTGGCAGCATTGGGTGGGGGCAGAGGGGCGTGGCTTGGAGGCCTCTCGTACTCCTCTGATGAGGGGATCTTGTCATACTGCGGCTTCAGCGCATACTCGTGCAGGTTGGAAGGCGACATGGAGCCAAGTGAGGAACGCTGGCTGCCCACGGTGAAGCTGCGCGCTGTTGAAACACGACTCTTAGGAGGGGGCACGTCCTCTCTGAGAGGAAACAGAGAGAGCAGCACATTTAGACAACAAAAAAAGGCTGTAAGGTTGACAAAAGCATCAATGTATCGATACTTTATACTAACATTTGGTAGTACTGAAAGTGCAAAAGCTACAACCCCAGTTTTAAAAAAGTTGGGATGTTGTATAACATGTAAATAAAGACAGAATGCAATGATTTACAAATCATTTTCTACTTTTATTTCATTTAAAAAGTACAAATTTAATGTTCAAATTCATAAACTTTGTTTGTTGTAAATAAACACTCATTCTGAATTTGATGGCTGCAACATGTTCCCTAAAAAGTTGGGACAGAGGCAACAAAAGCGTAGGAAAGTTGTGGAATGTTCAAAAAACACCTTTTTTGGAACATTCCACGGGTAAACAGGTGAATTGGTAACAGGTGACAGTATCATGATTGGGTATTCAAGGGGCATCCACAAAAGTGTGTTAGTGTCCATGGCATCATGGGTAACTGTCACATCTGTGAAGGCCCCATTAATGCTGAAAGGTACATACAGGTTTTGGAGCAACATGCTGCAGTCCAGACGTCTTTTTCAGAGACGTCCCTGCTTATTTTAGCAAGACAATACCAAGACACATTCTGCACGTTACAACAGTGTGGCTCCATAATTGCAGACTTCAGGTACTAGACTGACCTGCCTGCAATCCAGACATGTCTCCCACTGAAAATGTGTGGCGCATTATGAAGTGCAAAATGTAATCCCCAGACTGCTGAGCACCTGAAGTCTCATATCAAGCAAGAATGAGGAAAAATGTCACTTTCAAAACTTAAACAATTAGTGTCTTTGGTTCCCAAGTACTTCCTGAGTGTTAAAAGAAAAGGTGATGTATGACGATGGTAAACATGATCCTGTCCCAACTTTTTTGAAACATGCTGCAGGCATCAAATTCAGAATTCAATAAGTATCTTGCATTTGCACTGTATTAAATTTAATACAGGCTAAAAAGTTTCTACAAATTGCATTGCATTCTGTTTTTATTTTCATTTTAGACACAGTCCCAACTTTTTTAAAAATGGGGTTGTATATTAAAAAAAGATCCCAGGGCTCACTCAAGAACTCAGTTAAGTCTCTACTGTCCTGCCTTAAATTTGGCTTGCAGCATAGCAAAACCAGACTGTATCAGCACTGTGTGCAGATTGTTTCTTTTTGCTGTGGTATCAAAACAGGTATCAAAGTATATTTTTAAGAAAAAAGTACTGATATTGTATTGCAGTTTGAAATTCAGGTATCGCGACACCTCTACCCAGTAAACTCACTTTCATTAGCATACCTGCATGTCAGAAAAATTGAACACAGGAAATGATTTTCTCAGGTGCTATAAACTGTAATGTAGTCTGATGATACAGAGGTATATAAAAAGTCTGGAATGTCTGCTGCCCACAGTGAGGAAAACAATGAATACTTAAAGAGTCTGCATGAGTCATTTCAAGAGCGAAACATGATTTGACTCAATAAAAAGGCACAAATAATTGGAGTTGGCCCGTTTGATTGGTCGGGGCAGTGTCTGCACTGCTCAGCTACACTGACTGTGTAATAGCCTGTAGAGGTTGAGCTGAACAACCGAATGCAGCTATGCCCTCTACTCCCTCTGCCACCACATTAACAACTAATAAGCAGCAATAATCCAGTTAAATGCTCAATCAAACTGAGCCTGAGGGGCCGCAGCTTGTTTGGTCCATAGCTTCATGCTGTGGCGTTTCAGCGAATGTGTGTGTCTGTGTGTACGAGACAGGACCAGTGGTCTAATCCTCTTTGTCCTACAGCGTGAGCAGTGTCACATTGTGGTCTTAGACAGATTCAGTCCGCAGCGGAGTGATAGTAAGCCCAGGGGTTGTACAGAGCCCATGGGCCGGATGGAGAGTTGGATGGCGAGGGGAGGGGGGGTGGGGTAGGTTGGCTCTGGAGGGGGGTGAGGGGGGCAGCCAGCAGCAGACATGAGACAGGATCCACAGAGCAAACAAAGCTTTCAAACTGATTACCACAGCTGTTTATTTGAGGAGGGGTAAAAAAAGAAAAACGCTGATGGAGAAAAACCATTTTCACGGTTGTTGGGGCTGTTGGAGACGTGTTGATGTGTGTGTATGTGATGACCACAGGTTATACTACATCAGGAG
Organism: Lutjanus campechanus; assembly: GCA_027495735.1. Lineage (NCBI taxonomy): Eukaryota > Metazoa > Chordata > Actinopteri > Lutjaniformes > Lutjanidae > Lutjanus > Lutjanus campechanus. Next base: position 7,930 of record JAJHUR010099488.1, on the reverse strand, counting down.
ATGAGAGTAATAATCACATGTACCCTATGGCATTACATTTAATCCAGTATTATACAGCCTGTGTCACATTTCTCATTGTCTAACAAAAACTAAACAGTACTTCAAACTATTCTTCCATCAGACGACAGCTTTGTGTATCTGTGAGCCAAATCTCATTGATGTTTTTGTGAGTGTACCTGATCTCATTGCAGATTTCCTTCTCGTACTTCTTCCTGTGACGGGCGCGGCAGCAGCAAAAGAGGATGATGGCGATAATGATGAGGATCAGGAGTACAGCAATTATGGCTCCTGCGACGATGCCTGCGGTGTTGGGGGCTGGACAACACAAGAAGAAAAGGGTTGGACAGTTTGGTAAATATAATTTGGGTAGCGATGACTTAAAACATAACTAAGGGTCTGCATCCAGCAAAGACCGCAAAATATAGAGCTGGATTATTTTCTAAAGCAAAGTGGTGCTTTGACTATGGCTTTGGGTGCTCATGACTCATAATGAGTGAGAGACCATTTTCTAGCATCTAGCATCTTCTCTCAGGTAACCATGCTGAAAAAGTTAAACATTTCCAAGTGTAATTACCCATGTCAATCAAGAGATCCTCCCACCTCTGAAGCGCAAATTACACTTTGCACATCTGCATAACCGCAGGGATCTGTGTTATGTAAATTTCATTTACACATATATATGCAGAAACCAAATCTAATCTACACAGAAACACAGTCCGTTTTGGAGTATGTCTGGCCCTTAAGGATGAGTTTGAAACAGAAAGCGGATCAAAGGGTGTTGAAGAAGTGCTGAAGTTCAGCACTCAGCTACACCTGCCCCATGCTGCAGCACGTGAGTTTGACCAGAGTGTGGTACCACAGTGTCTCAATAAGAAGGTGACACTGCCTAAACCCTCAAACCTTGTCCACAGCACTTGTGTATCAAATGCACTGGAATCTTCAGTGGGACTTTTATTTCAGTGGTGGTAGCACTGAGAATTAGACTGTGTTGTAACACTAGCACTTGGCTTGCTGAAGTCTATTCATTTTCTATTTTTAGACGATATAAACTGGCAAGTTAATTGCCATTACATTCATTTTCTATTTGTGGTTGAGGAAATCTGTAAAATTGGAGCTGTGGCTGCACATGTGCTAGCTCTAATAAATGTACCACCAGTGCAGGTGCAGGAAAAGTATGTGTGTGCACTAAAGAGTGAATATGTCAAAATTGCACAATAAACTAATGGTTGCCATACATACACTATTTGATTAAAAACAAAAAGAAAAGAGGTACAAAGCAGTTTCTGATAGTATGATCTAGCCTGAACTTAGATGCAGTTACTAATGCAGCACATACGTACAATATATTGTTAGCCACGCTAATGCCATTGTGGCTTCATGAATGGCAATGATGGTCGTTGTGTTGATCAGTCCACTGCTGCGGTCCGAACTGAAATATTTCAACTAGGTCTAGAAAAAATAATTTGATTAATTGATCAACAATTGATCAACAACTATTTGCCAGCTTGTCAAGTGTGAGAATATGGTAACACCCACGAGGGGCTCTAGGACACTGTGATGGGCACTGCTCTCTGATGTTTTATGAATCAAGCAATTAATTACTTAACTGAGAAAATAACTGGAAGATTAATCAATGAAAATAATCGTTTGCAGACCTAATCTCATTAACTGTTGTATTAATTGCAATTCAATTTGGTACAAACATTCATGTCCTTCTGAGGATGAATTGTAATCACTTAATGATCTTATGACTTTTCATCCAGCACCGAATTAACTCAAAATTTGAATTTGTCCAATACTTTGAATCAAATACTGTCAGACTAATGACTTCCCACCAGCCTCAGATGTAGTACTAAGATCGTCACCATGGCAAACATTACACCTACTAAACATCAGCAGCAGCTGTTTGCATGCCGACATTAGCGTTTAGATCAAAGTACCACTGTAGTGCCATAATGCTGCTAGCATTGCTGTGGAGTCTTAGTCTTGTTCTCAATATTAAGTCATTCTTATACCATTGTTAATATAGATATATTGGTCAATTGGACACATAACTTCACTCTTGAAAGTACAAAACATAGGGGTGCAAACACAAATTTCCATATTGTACCTGTACAGGGTACTGCCCTAGCAACAAGCTTTTGTAGTCTTACGTACAATTGTGAGTTCAGCACATATATTAACCAGCTGACCGGCAGTTTTGAAAGGCAGTCAGATAGTAGAGCAACAGATCTAAATGTCACACAGGTCAGTTAGTACATTAGTAAGTTTGCTGGGTACTCACGAGGTGTTACTTTGAGATGCAGAATACACTCCTCAGTGCCAACACGGTTGCTGACAGTGCAGCGATAGGTGCCAGATGCGCCGGCAGATGCGTTCTTCACGTTAATGGTGCCTCCCACAGGATCTACAGCGAGGACGAAGGACACATCAAGGAAGAAATGACAGTGTTAAACAGAAAGACGACCTGTGTGTGGGACTTGAAAACTGTTCTCTATTGGTTTGGGAGTGCTTGTGAAAGGGTCCATTACCCAACACAGCGGAGGCGGGCAGCAGCTTGTTGTCACTGGTCTTGTCCCAGCTGTACTGCAGGGGGTTGGTGCCCTCGTTCGAAATGCACCTCAGAATAACGTCTTTGCCTTCCTGCGTAGGGCCTTCCGTGTAGCACCTGGGCTTGGATGGCTTCACTGTGGACAGAGAAGGGATGGTGGAAAGTGATTGAGAGAGGTGAAAAAAAGCAGACACAAGCAGGTGGTCACATTAGCTTGGAACAACACAGTCCTCGTGCCTGCCTCCCTGTTATTTTTCAATCTTTCATGTTGTGGGCAAGTTGTGTGTGTGTGTTGTGTTTTCCTGAAGTTGATTTCCGCCCTTGTTCAAAGCAGGAGTCATCAGCGTAATGAGATCAGTAATCAGAGTAATTGATACAGCTGCTGTCATTACAGGAGCTGTCACTCAGGATAATCGCAAAGAAGAATGGAGCCGTGTGCCGTTGGACACACAAACGCACGTGCACGTAGTTTTCAGGGTTAATGATGGAGGCAGAGCTTTCTATCTTAAAGCCCAACGTGTGCAAACACTCCGCGGTCAGTCAGGGTGTTGGCAGGAGATGAGATGGGGGATTCGAAAACAAACAGAGCTCCAAATTAAAAGCAGACCGACTCCAGTGAAACGCAGACACACAGTCAGCCAGGCGAGAAGGAGAAACAGAAAGAGGGAAAGAGACTATGAGGGGTAATGTTTGGATAGAAAAAATCTGCGGCCGCAGTCCAAGTGTGCTCTGTGTCCGCTGACAGAAAGCTGACATCATGATGTGGTAATAATGGGGTCTGTAACAACAAAACCATGGAGTGGGGGCTCTCCAGATCTGAACCAGGTGTCAGGCGGGAGGGGGGAGCTTAGCAGGCAGAACCGTAAGGATTAACAGTAGACTGACAGCACTGAGTGCTCCTACTAATCTAATAAACACACACAGGGTCAGGGCGGAGGGGGTAAAACTGAGAGCGGGAGAGCAAAAATTAAGCAAGCGCTGATGGACAGATGGTGGAGTGATGGGGGCCAAGGCTGCACGGCTCCTAACTCACTGGCCTGCTCTTTGCTGCTGATGTGCTGCACCTACACATTCACACAACACACAGTAAATGTCAGAGAGCTATGACATTTTGAATGCATCTTTTAAAGGTGAAAGTCAACTCGACGCGTCCGAGGGCTGTAACACGCAGCTCCTCATATTAGGACTGCTGTCCGACGAGCAGATTTATTTGTTTGAAAGATGAGGTCAAAGAAGAAGGTGACAGAGGCTGGAGGAGCACAGAGAGATAAAGGGCAGAGCGATACAGCCAACCCGGCGCTGGTAAACGAACAATGAATGGAGATTTATGAGTTGCACAAGGCTATCTTGTGGACGAGATAAGTACAGAGGGATTGCTAGATTGTGGTATTCACTGCGGTCAGGAGGCGCACAACACCAGAGTGACGACTGATTGCTGAATGGTAATGTGAAATAGAAGTGACTAGTGGGCACTACAGCCAAGCTAAGGGATAGGAAGTGGGGTTGTAAAGGTACTTATCCATAGTCAGTGTATAACCTGCAGTAGGTGGCTGTCGACACGCCCCCAGCAAGAGCACCGCTGTAGAAAGCTAAGCAAGGTACTACTGTGGACAGGAACAGCAGCAAAAAATTAGTATTATTTTAAGAGTATGCTATATTTAGAATAGATTCACCACTTTACCTAGCTGTAAGACCGCTGTAAAGCCAAATATTGCTCTCTCCAAACTTACCAAACTCCATAGGGGAAATCAGTCATTTTACCTCACAGAATGTAGGAGTTGCTGGTCTACTGCTGCCTCAGTCTTTGTTTGTTTGTGTTATTGTGTGACTTCTAGGGCTGTAAGAAAATATTGATACAATTGAGTATTGTAATATTATATTTTGTGATACTGTTTAGGTTTTCAAAACACTGTATCGTGACATTGTGATACGTGCAAAGATCTGTGGTAGTGGTTCATTTTGCGTTGTGTTTCAAGACCTGACCACTAAACAGCAGTGCCATTCTCTATCTATCAGTAAATCTTTTTGTTGGAAAAATACGAATAGTGTGAGAGAATTATGATCTCAATTCTTAGGGAGAAAAATCATGATTCACATTTTAAGCGAGAATCGTGCAGCCCTTGTTCTGTGAGTTAAAATGACTGACTTCACCTATAGAGTTTGGATGCTCTGAAAATACCTATTGCTATTGACCCAGTCCACAGCAGCGCACCGCTTTGCTTCTGTGCTGGTACTCTGGTACTGTTTCTCCAAACTGAGGGCGTGTCTTCTGTAGTTAATACACTGATTATGGGTAAGTACTTCAGACATCCCTTTATTTAATAATCTGAACTATCCCTTTAAAAAGATTGGCTGTTGAGCATCGCAGGGAGGTCCTGGATGCAATGAGGGCTGTCTGGACTTGAGGCAAGCTGAGCTAAATGATTGGCTGTTGAGAGTATGGGGGGGTCTAGTCAGAAACAGTTGTAAGAGTTGCTGACATGCAGAGCTGAACTGCAGGTGGCTACTCTCCTTTTGTTAACTTCAATGTCCCGCTGCAACCGGAGGAGAATACACAACAAGGGACGCTCCCTCCTGTACACTACCTGGACACCATGTACACTGCAGGTGTCAGCATGTGTGTGTGTAGCTGCATACGACAGTGTTTGTGACAAGCCACAGCAGCACCCAGTGTATAAATTAATTGAGGTGTGTTCATGTTTGTGCACACACATGCACGCACGTCTCCCCTGTTCATGGGACCGTCCACCTTGTGACAAGATCAACCTGAAGGTAAAATGCAGAGCAGGCAAGATGTCCTCGCCTCTCCTTGTCAATGTTTCCTGGCTAAGAACACCCCTGCCCCTGGGGTCAATAGCTAGCAGCCTGTCAGCCTCTGTAGCCTCCAGCTATGTCTCCCTCTCTCCTGCGCACGCACGCTCACACACATGCACACAACACACACAATAGCTAAAGAGAGCTGTATTTTATCTAGAGATGGGTCGTGAGTTTCAAATTTTCATTTAATAACAAAAAAATCAAATAGTTTATGCCAGTACATCGCAAATGGAGGTACCTGTACCCCTATAGGTACTTTGGAGTACTGTTGGGGGTTCTTGAGATTTTTACAATGTTAATTTAAAAAATATCAGTCATGTATGAGTCCTAAAATAATTATACAACAAGTTCAAT
>JAJHUR010099487.1:2312-31870 GCA_027495735.1 Lutjanus campechanus | reverse complement strand
GCTTCAGTTTACTGTCATAGAGGAGTAAAGAAACTAGAACATATTCACATTTAAGAAGCTGAAATCAGATAATTTTTTAAGTATGTCTTTAAAAATCTACTCAAACTGATTAATGATTATCAAATTAGTTGAGGATTAATTTAGTAACTGATTACTTGATTATTCATTGCAGCTCTAGTATCATTATTGGGATAATAACCTTTATTGTAATGTGAGATTTTGGTCATATGGCTCGGCCCTGTGTGAGCTCTGTCCCAGTTGAAGCACTGGTTTGCACTCCTTGACTTTCTCTGTTCCCAGATTCTAGCTGATAATATCCGTGTTCCCATTATTTTGCTCCTATTGTTGTGGAAAGTGTTGCGTACACCGGAGGAAGGTGATTTTTCAAATTGGCACTAAAAATGTCGTCATGAGCATTATGATATTACCTTGGGGGAGTCAGAATTTCCACTTTGTCCCGATGGGTAATGACTCTCAATAATTGTTTGATACCGTATTCATCACCGGGTCAAAGTGCCTGATCGAGGGGATCGAGCCGTCCACCTTGTGCGAGGATTGGTTTTGTCTGGCTGAGTGGGGGTCCGTGTGAAGCAGGAAGACTTGGCTTCAGCCGAAGACAAAACACACGGAGGATCACAGGTCTGGACGAGAGCTGGGTCCGTTTGAACGTCAGGTTCCCAGAAGCCTCGGTAGAGGCCCTTGGGGGGAGTTCCGGTTATAGTTCAGGAGCACAGATTGTGTTTGTGTTGCAGGTCCAAGCTTTTTACTCCGACATTGTTGTTTCCAGATTGTAGAGTCTGAACAAGGCTCAATCAGCTGTGCAGCGTGATGTATAAAACACAAATAAATAGTGATAAAAAGTAAACTGTTTGGATACTTGATATCTCAGGGGTTTACACAGAAATAATGGAAGTTGGCCTAACATTTACCTTTGGATGTTTACTCCCCTGATATACAGTGTTATTGTTTTCATAAACAGGGAGTGAGCGGAGCTGCACAATAGAAACACACACGCTCACCTACAGCAGCAACTATTACACTGCACAGCGCTCAACAATGTGCCACTATTCTTCCTATCGGCCAGGAAGTCACCTCAATGTGCCTTTCCTGGTCACAACTTTAAATTAATAATTCAATAAATAAATGCAATATTAAATGGTGTGACCGGAAAGGAACTCCTTACTTTCCCACCAGCATCGCCCTTCAGGGACAAACTGGTGCCACCTTCTTGTTCGGGGGAAAAAAACGCTTTTGTTTACCAAAAAATAAACAAATGAGGTGAATTTCTTCTCCGCCACCGTGTTGGATTTGTAGTTTTCTATGTGCCTGACTTATGTATTTTCTGTGTTTTGCTGCCTGTTGTGGTTTAAAGCATGAAATGTGACTTTAAATTATGTCTCATAGAGGAAATATGAAACACAGATCCTGATTATAATAAGCAACTCCAACAACACTGACTCATTTTCTCTCTCTTCCTCTTTCAAAATGATCGAGATGAATCAGATACCGTAACTGCTTTATGTCAGATGAATGGAACACACACGCACACACACACACACACACACACACACACACACACAGAGAAGCATCACGTTCAAAGCTCGAGCTCTGACTGGAGTTCTGACTCCAGAAGTTGACATTAGTGTCAGTCTTCCTTAATGGTAAACCAAGGAATTTTCCATTGAGTTGGGTTCACGTCCAGCTTTTTTTTTTTTTTTTTTTTTTTTTTTTTTTTTTTTTTGGTCTGTCTGTGCAGCTGAAGAGAAGAAGAGGTAGAGCCGTGGAAGACAAAATGTTATGAGCATGAGAAAAAATGCTTCCTCTTTCTCTGCTTTCTCAGAACTGATAACTTTAGACCAGAGAGGTGAAACTATCCAGGAAAAAGGGAAAAAAAGGATAAAAGTAGTGTGGCTTTTGCTTAAAACAACAAGCAAGGTTGATGAGAGAGCTGAGACTGAACCTAAACAGTAAATGTGCTGTAAAACAATCAGACTTGATAGTTGACAGCCACACTAGCAGCCCTGTGAGGCTGACCTTGAGCTAAATGCTAATGTCATTATGCTAACACAGTCAAAATAACTGTGTTTGTCATGTTTCCATTTGGCAAAAGTTGTGGATAGTACCAGTAGAACCACTGCAGACCTCTGACTGGTCAGAGAGAGTCGGAGCAACCTGATGTGAGATTTCCCAAACTTTCTGTCTTGCAACCTGCAGCTTTTTCTCAAACAATATGAAGCTTGTCTTCTGTAATAAACCACCACATACTGAGAAGAAAGGGCACAGTGTGAATTAATAAAAGCTGCAGCTTCTCAAGACCAACAAAAGTCTTGTCTGTTTCCCAGCTGCTGGAAAAGGGGGTTAGCCCTGAATAACTAAGTACTGTATGGAGTTGAGGTACATGTAGGTACATATAATATAGTATACCAAAAGTGTTTGGTGGAAATGTGGCTAATGACAATTAGGTCTGGGCAAAATATCATGATATGAGACGAGATATCACTAGGGATGTTCCTGCCGACTAATTTCCCCGTTGATTAAATGACAATTTAATTTAAAAACTATTTGAAGCTGTTAATCACAGTCTGCAATCACCAAATCATACCTAAATGACACACTTTGCACCGTGCAATATGAACACTGCACATTAACCTACAAAACATAACAACTCACTACATGCTTCAACTTTTCAGACCGAACAGAATCACAATGTCTGCAGGTAAACAACATTGTTCGCCCGGAGCTGACGTAAGCTGCCAGCCTGACGTACAGTGTGGCTAAAGTTATATTTCAACTCAGACTGAAGACCAACAGACTGATCATGCATAGAGTTGTGACAAATAATAATGAGCTAAAAGAGTGCTAATGCTAATATAAAATATAGTGGAGCCTGTGACCAAAATGTGTTTGTCCCAGGGTACATATACATCTTTAAAACAACATTTAGACTTGTTGATTTGAATGTGACTCAGTTTCATTGCTGTGAACAGATGAGAAATGAACAATTCAGTGGACGTTATAAAGACCAGAGGGACAGATGAAGAGAGAGAGAGAAAGAGAGGCTGATGAACACAATGTTTGTCAAGAGCTAGAGAGAAAAGAGAAGGTGTTAATCCCTCCTGCGACAGTAAAGGACGCAGGACGAGGCAGCTGGTCAGTGTCACAGTACGCTGCTGCTGGAGAACATGAGAGATGTTACACTTGTCCTCAGCATTTCAGGAAACTACTTGTACTTTCTACTCCATTTATTTAATGACTGGAGTTTGAACTGATGCGATGAAGTCGGCCTGTTGGCTGATGGCCAGTAAAAATCTTGTATCTCAAAGTCACATTTTTGAAAAGCTTCTCAAAGGTGTTTTCTTATCAAAAAAACACCTGTAATGAAAAATAAACTGAATTTTTGCAATGATACCTCAACCATAAGCTTAAAGGGATAGTTCAGATTATCTGAAGTGGGGTTGTATGAGGTTATCAATGATCAGTCTATTACCTGCAGTAGATGTCAAATATTTTCACAGATTTACTTTGTTGTCAGACCACCTTCCAGGAAACCAAACTCCATAGACGAAATCCATAATTTTACTTCACAGAATACAGGGGTTTCTGGTCCACAGCGGCTTTAATCAGTTAGTTTGTTTGTGTTACTGTGTGACTTTGGTGAATCCAAACTAACCTATTCAAACACAGAAGTCACACAAAAACACAAATAAACTGATTGAGGCAGCAGTGAACCAGCAACTACTGTGTTCTGTGAGGTAAAATGAATGATTTTGCCTATGGAGTCTGGTTGGTTTGGAGAGAGCAATATTTGGCTTATATAACCCGAACATTTCCTGTCAGATGGGAAAGCAAAACAGTGAAAATATTCAAAATATAGCAAACTCTTAACCTGATATTGATTTTTTTTTTTGTGTGGCTAAAATCTGTTTTGTTGGATAAGTACCTCATACAACCCTACATCAAATAATCTGTAATATCCCTTCAAACAGGACCTGTGGACTGACCTCATGCTACTGAGGTCAGAAAAAGACAGAAAAACTAGCAGTTCTGACTGATTATGTGACATCTGCTGAGATCTGTACTAAACCAGCATGTCGCCTTGTTTCTGAAGAATCTGATTTGTTGGCTGAGCATCTCTGTAGCACCACAAAGTTTAATCTATAATGATACATATGCTGTGAGACATTTTACCTTTATTGAAAAATTGCAGCTCCTGAGATTTGGATATTACACTTAACCATAATGCCACTTTGATAATATTCCAAGAAATAGTTGAACATAATAAATGGGCTGGGCAATATGGGTCATAAATAATTCCATGATATGTGATATATATCTCGATATATACATTTTCTTTTAAATACCATACCGGCAATTCTAATAGTGGGGCTGAAGGATTTTGAAAAAAATATCTCTGACTATAGTTTGATTTATTTTGCAGGAATCTGTATAACATGTTTTGAATGAAGATGAAGAAGTTTTTTGACACATTTCACCTTTAACAAATATTGCACCACTGCAATTTTCAAATTACAGAAAACCATATTGCGACTTTGGTAAAATTTTCGATTAATTGTGCAGCCCTACCCAGTAGTATGTAAAGTTGTTGGGTGATATGGACATTAGTGCTTTCACAAAATATCAACACTGTGACGTTTTTGATAATCATCAGTGGTGTGAGGATATAATGACCGAGGGCAAATAAAAGCAAACAAACAGCTAAAACAGTCTGGTAAGTTCAATAAATTACATAAATTTACTGTAATGCAGCTTTGAAAACCAGAAAAAGGCAACGCCAATGTCATATTATCATATTATATCCAAAATCTAAGACAATATCTAATGCCACATCACAATATCGATATATTGATAGACTGCCCAGCCCTATGTTACTTTTATGGAGTTTTATGTAAATAAATTTCTTAACTTCATCTGATCTGCTCCTCTAAAACTTTTTAAAATAGTTAAAACTTTCAGTATTATGAGAAGTCACACTGCAGGATTCTGATTGTCCACTGACATTTTATTGAAAAAAGAACAATATAACATCATATACAATAATAATAATAATATTAATACAAAAATCTGTACATTCTGTGGTTTTGCAGTACATTTGGAAGACTGATACAAAATAACTGCAACAGGGAGGGAGGTATTTACACATGTAGGATCTATGGAGCCGAGTGGCCTTCCGTCACTGTTTTTCCTCTTAAAAAAAAAAAGATACAGGATATAAATTTGTATTGATGCTTGTGCAGTACACCTTCATATGCCGGGGTTACAGTACATTTGGCTTTGAACTACGCTTTTTCAAATCTTACATTCTCAAGTAAAACAAGACGCGTTACAACAGAGAATGAAAAGTCAAGTAGTGTCGATAACGAAGGAGGCCGATCTGTCGTCTGCATACAGCAAAAAGGCTCAAAAAACTTGGAGATTTGATATTTTTGCAAGACAACGTTTTTCAATCTCCAATCATAACACTGTGTCAGAGTCAGACATTAGAAAGGAGATCCAGTTCTCTTTGCAAATAACGTCTTTCCACTTCATATTTTATAACCTTTAAAGCAGGTTTGGCTTTAAATATCAACTTTTTGGTTCAAGTTGACATCTAAAAACCCTCCAAACGTGAGTGGATTGTTGTTTAAGTTCAGCAAACACTACAGAACTTGTGATTCTTGTTTACAGTAAAGCCTTTGCCACCTTGGTTTGATTTATACATCTTCACTTCCCACCTTTTTGACTTTTCCAGATTAAGGCTTGATGAAGTGGCTCAAGATAAGGATGATCGACATAAAAAAAAAAAAAGATAAGCTGTACACACATTCTTGAAAAACAAACCTTATTAAAAACTCCCTAAACGTTCTACTTCTCTGTACCAAATCTAACCAGGTGTTGTTTTTAAGAAACACATAACTATGATAATAATACTCTTTGGCATTTTTTATCAACCGTAAAAAAAAAAGAAAAAAAAAAAGAAGCAACATCATAGCAGCACTTTTAAGAACATTCAGATTCTCATATTTACCCCGGTCTCTATTTAAATTAATGATTTTTCTGTCAGTTTGATGCCGTTAATACTACCCTGCTCTATCTCTTGACGCGAGCAGGCATGTTTCTATCAGTCTGACCAGCAATGAACAGTCTCTCAGATCAATAACTGCAAAGGATTAAAGCAGAGGGATCAGAAAATCAGTGCTGTCAAGTCAGAGGAAAGTTTTCTTCATGTCAGAAAGTTTTTTTGATGCAGTTAATTGAGATGTCTGCGATGAGACCAGCTCGTGAACAAATACTCTACTTGTACCTTTGTTCCAGACATCTACCTTTCGTCTACTCTTTGGTTCTACAAGAAAGCACAAAGTTCTATTTTCTAGCAGCACTTGAGAACATGTTCTACCTATAAAAACCACCTTCTGTGAAAGTGTTGTGTTCATGCCGGCCAGAGAAACTGAGACATGCCTGCGATTTTCAAGTCATCTCGACAACCTCCGTCCTCTCTTGTCATCTTGCAGTCACCAGACACTGAGCACACATTCATGGGGACTTCATGGAGAATTCTTCCTGCAATATGCACATGGTTCATAGTGCTGTGTTTTGTCATACTGTATGTAGTCAAAGTTCAGACTCCTACATACAAAGTCCTAAAACTTTGCCGCTTCCCACAGCAGTACCGTTCGGCTTGTCCTCTACCCAAGGCCCAGCTCGGCTCGTTGTGCCTTTTGGAGCAGAGAGGTGATTTCAGAGAATCTCTCACATGAGGTCTGAGGTCTGAACAGTCATATTTCTGATTCTCGTCTCAGAGGCCGGGGCTCAAGCGGCACTGTGGCTTGGCTGTGTTCAGTCTCTGAGATGTTGTCTGTCTGGGTGCCGTCCGGCCCAACGCTGCCCCCGTTCCCCTCGTCCGTGTCCTCTTTGTTCTCCAGTGCCATCTCGTTCTCGTAGCAGAAGGAGTTGGAGTTTGAGAGAATGTATTTTTTCTCTGCGAGGTCTCTGGCGCTGCACAGAGGGGTGCTCGGCACCTCGTATGTCTTATGGAAACGGGAATAGTCCACCTTGTAGTAGTTCTTCTCCTCAAAGAGCACAGGCTCGAAGCGATGGCCCCAGAGGATCTCACTGGCGACGTAGGAGCTGCGGCACTGCGTGGTCATGGCGGTTGCCTCGACCATGCCCTCCAGGATGACAACGATCTCAAACTCTGAGTTCTCCAGGTCCTGTTTGCTCATGTCGTAGAAGGGGCTGTCCTCGTCAATCTCGTGGACGATGGTGATGGGGGAGACCAGGAAGATGCGGTCGACTCCGCTGTCGAAGCCCACGTCTATGTCCATCTGATCGAGGGGGATGTACTCCCCCTCTGCTGTTGTCCGGGATTTCAGAAGTTGCGCCCGCACATGCGCCTCAACCAGGTGGCTCTTCCTTAAGTTCCCCACACGCCACATCAGGCAGAGCTTGTTGTCCCTCATGGCCACTGTGGCGTTGTGGCTAAAAACCAAAGTTTCATTCCTCTTCTTGGGCTTTGCCATCTTTGCCATGACAGCGCCAATGATGAATGCGTCAATAATGCAGCCCACGATGCTCTGGAAAACCACCATGAAGACGGCGACAGGGCATTCGTCTGTCACGTATCTGTAGCCGTAGCCAATAGTAGTTTGAGTCTCAATGGAGAACAGGAAGGCAGCGGTGAAGCTGCTCACATTGGAGACGCACTTCTGGGCGTTATTCTCTAAGTCCCCGTGGAAGATGGCCACCAGCCAGAAGACGCAGCCAAAGAACAGCCACGACAGGAGGAAGGCGAGGCAGAAGATGATGAACATCCACCTCCAGCGGATGTCCACGCACGTAGTGAAGATGTCAGCCAGGTACCGCTGACCCTTCTCGCTCACGTTGATGAACTGCACGTTGCAGTGACCGTCTTTTTTTACGAATCGGCTCTGCGGCTGGTGCCTTGTGTGCACCTTGCCCTTGCCGTTACCGTAGCCGTTGGGTACTGCCATAGTGGCAAGCTTCATGCCGTCCTCCTCTGATGACACAATGCTGTAGCGGCTGGCTCGCACGCTTCCCATCACCTCAGTCTGGGAGGGCTGTGCTGCTTCTGCTTTGGAAAACAGTCTGAGTTTCTGGAAAAAGCGTTGGAGAAACAGTTTTGAAACACTTCTGGGGGACCAACTCAGAGAGGAAATGGTGGCGAGATGAGGCGGGCTGAAGGGACTCTTCAGCCTCACTGGCCCCTAGATGGAGTGCAACAAGAGGAGGATGAAGTGGTCACTCCTCTTTCATCAGCTGACTGGACCTCATCAAGTTCATCTGCTGCAAGAAAACGGAGAGAAGACGTCTGTTAGTCAAATCAGTTCCAAACAGAGCAGAAAAACTTCTATCAAATCATCTTTAGGGCATTTCATAACAACACTGTCAAAAAGAAAATGTAATGGTTCAACATTTCAGCAATTACTCGTCAAATATGACATGTCAGAACTGATAACTCAATCATTAAGTCAGACTTGCATGCAGCCTGAGAAAAAAAACTTTATACCCAGCATCAGCAAAGTTTGCTGGCTGGTGCCAACAATATTTCATCCAGTTATGACAAACAACAACAGTGATGTTTAACCCCGGTCTAACATGTCGACTTTCACTGAGAGAGGCCACCCTGTAATTGCACTCCAGTCCCATTATTGGTCACTGACAAAGTCGACTTGTTTTCCTTGGCTGCCCTGCACTGACTTGATCATTTCTTGCTGGATTGTGGGTTAGAGCGTTTCTACAAGATCCCATGAACTGATGGTTTTGCATAAGTGATGGATCAAGTTAAAAACTTCAACTGAGAAAGTTTGGATGTGCAGATCATTTTTTGAATAATATACTGCAAGAAATGTTTGGGCACGAATGCTTACTGGACTAAAACTGAGTTTGTTTGAGCTGCTGTTTGGACAAGGATACATGTGTTCAAATAAATCAGAGAAAACTCCCAGGCACTCTCTTTTAAAACAATTGAAATGCCTTTATTGTCATGGCATGGTCTTGACTCACTGATGAAGGCTTGGTTCCGAAACATGTGGGAGTTTGTTTGTGTTAAGATCCAACACGACCATGCTATAACAATAAAGGCATTATAACTGTTCTAAAAGAGTGCCTTGGAGTTTTTTTAGAGAATTTTTCATATACTGCAAGAAACTGAAAATGTACAAGTTATATAAATTGAACCAAAGCAACATCAAGTCTGGATTTCAGGCCAGTTTAATTGCTCAATGGTGCATTATTAGTGCACATTTGTGCACATATAATGCCTTCTCAAAATCATAAAAGATGGACGATGTTTTGCATGTCTAGCTTAAGTTTGAACTAGTTCTGCTGCCAACAGCATTGACTGAGACTCACTGATGTTTTTGGATCTGTGAACAGCATCTTTGAGGCCACATCAGAGTCTGTAAATTGGATACTTAAAGGTGCAGTGTGTTAGAATTGGCCACAAACTTTAAGGTTGTCAAAAGTATCGATACTTAAATACTTTTTCAATACTACTTGAATTGATACAGTATCAATTAATTATAGAATTGAAAGTACTGAAGCTATTTAAACAATGATCTAAGTGCATATTCAAGACCTCAGTTCAGTTTATTGTCCTGCCTGAAGTTTGCAGCAAAATCAGACTGTTCAGTGACTTTGTCTGTACCGGCACTGTGAGCAGGTTGTTCATATAAGGACTATGACTTTTTTTCCTTGTTACCGTGGTATGGAAAGAGGTATCATGTGCTGTATATAATATTTTTTATACCACTGTTGTATCAAAATGTAAATTTCTCATGTCATGACAATTCTAACTTTAAATTTTCAAATTATCATCATAGGTTGCACTTGAAACTTTAGCAGTAAAAAAAAAAAAGCAAGAAAAAAAAACTTTGCAGAAGAGGAGCAGCGAGCTTCAACAGTTTATAAATGACATCATGTCAGCCTCATAGGTTTAGAGGTCTGTGATTTTAAAGAAGCTTTAGTGTGAGTGTAAGCTTGGTCTTTGGCTGCGCAGCAGAGATGCACAGCTTGTTGACTCTCACTGAGTCCTCTGGGACGTCTTCTCTGTGCTGCAATAATGGCTGTCCTGAGAGGATTCTCCTGGCACGACTGAAACAGCACTCATTAGTTTTGGCTGTCCTAGCAACAAAATCTAAATTGACCTGCTACAGTCTCACTGTGTTCTCTCTTATATTTTTTTCTTTACTTTTGTTAAGATGGAGGTGTGGGGTGCAAAATTAACTTTTTTGTCCACCAGCCAAATTTTTGCCATTGTTTGTTTGGGTTTTTTTGGCAGCTGAGTGAAGTAAATCTACCAGCCACAGGCCATATTTTAGCAACATTTGTCTGGTGTCTGGTGCTAATTTTGTGCATTGCTGAGGCGTGAGAGTTAAAGATGAGAAGCTTGTAGTGAAAACTAGAAAGTTCTTCAGGCCTGCTGAGTCATAGTGTAGTTTCATACCTGCAAAAAGTCAAACTGGCTGATGCAACTTGTCTGTGAGACTTTTACACATAAAATTTGCATTAAGTTTCAAAACAACTACACAAGCATGCACCATTGATCCTAATTACTGAGGATGCTCTATTACTAAGCAATCTGTAAACTTTGCTCAGATGGATGACGGTGGATTTGCAAAAACCAATAAAAAACACAGCAGGTTTTCTAATATTAATTATATGCAGCCAAATCAATGATTTAGTTTCGAAATGAGCAGTCCTCAGAGATTTAGCAACATAACTGAGTCAGAAGTTAACTAGCTAAACAACCAGATAAAAAATATACTTAAAATTGTTATTATTATACATATATAGTCCTTTTAAAGATTGTTATTAAGCAGTATGTGACTGCTGGGAGACACACAGATCTGCGCTCTGAATCCACCAAATGCCAGCGACAAATGTTAACAGGTGCGGGGGGAAAAAAGGAGCTGACTTCTGATGCAATCATCCACACACACCCCTCAGACTGAGACACATGCACGCTTCAATTCCAGCTTTCATTTGTGTCAGAAAGTGGGACTTGTCAGGAAATCACAACACAAGAAGCGAGACTTAGTATGAGCGGATAAAGTAAAACTTTTGGCGGGTCATCTGACAGTTGTGTGGCAACACAAGTCGTGCGTAAAAGCCAGGAAGTCGGCGCGTCATGGAGAATAAAGTAAACCATCACAGCTTAATATGAGCGACCAGTTTGCCAGAAAATAAAGGCTCCTGTCATGTGTAAAGCTCTTGTTAAGGACATCACATCTCGTAATAAAGCAGAAAAGTTCTAGTTTTATCAAAGACTCATGTTTCCTCTACCTGTTGCTCATTTGTGGACCGGTTGGATTCAGCTCGCTGAAATATAATCCAGACGGTTTTGTGGCCTGCTGTTATCCTCCGCGTCGCTTCCTTGTTATTTATTTTGGCCGATCAAGTGTGAAAGTTCTCCGTCACATCTCTGGAGGACCGGTCTCGGTAATGTGCCTCGCTATGAGTTCCCTCAAAGCGTTTTAAACGGAACGCACCGGCACGGCCCGCCCCCCTTTTGAGCCCAGCCAATGGACAGACGAGGGGAGCGCACACTGTGAAACAGGCGCAATTATTCTGTGTTTTGTGTAATTTCGTGTGTTTGATCAATGATGTGAACACAACAAGACGTGTAAGTAATGTGGAGCAATTTGGCACTAATTGAGCGGTGACACGTTAAATCTCAATCAGGGGTTAAATTAAACCGAGAGGATCAAAGAGGTCAAAGAGTTCAAAAACTGAAATATAAATACAAATAAATGAGTTTTCTGGGAAGAATGAATAAGAAAAACATCAAATTAGAGTTTTCTTTGAGAACCTAAACCTGGTTAAGTCATAATAAGTCATAATTATTAGATACTAAGTCAAAGTTATGAGATAAAGAGTCATAATTATGAGGTGAACAGTAGAAATTATGAGCCATAAAGTCATAGACAAAATTATGAGAACAAGTCATGAGATAAAGAGATGATAAGAGAAGATATAGTCAGTGTATCCTATAGTAACTATGAGATAAAAAATATATAATTCTGCTTCTTTTCCTCATAATTCTGATATAAAGTCATATTTATGAGAAAAAAAATCTGTATTATGAGAAAATGTCAGAATTTTGAGATAAAATGTAGGAATTGTGAGTTATGATTATGAGATAAAAAGACCTGTTTATGAGATGCAGACTCACAAATATGAGAAAAAAGTTCTTACTATGAGACAAAAACTTGGAAATATGAGATAAAAAAGTAATGAGACTAAAAAAAATTATGATATGAAATAACAAGTCCTAAATATGAGATAAAATCAAAATCCAGATATCATCATAATTAATAGATAAAAAGTCATATGAATGAGATACAAACTCAAATATGAGATAAAAAGGTCCCAATTTTGAGATAACATTTCAGAAATATGAGATAAAAAGTAATTATGAGATTAAAAAGTCATAATTTTGAAATTAAAAACTTGGAAATATGAGAGAAAAGGTCTTATGTATGAGATAGAAAGTTGAAATGATGAGATAAGAAGTCATTTATCATAAGAAGTCAATTATAAGATTAAAAAAAGTCAGAATTATGAGAAAAAACATAATTATGAGGAAAAGTTATTATTAAATAACATAATTATGAGATAGAAAGTTGAAATTGAGATATAAAGTAATTATGGGATTAAAAGCCATAAATACAAGATTTAAAAGGTATAAATTATGATACAAAGTCATAATCATGAGATATTATGACTTTATCTCATAATTATGACTTACTTTAAAGGATATTTCTTTCTTTTACTGGGAGAAACAGGCTTCCAGAGCTTTATAACAAACACACAGGTTAAACAGTGTATGAATGTTTGTGGTCCAGCTCTGCAAAAAACCTCAGTTACTATAAAGTTTCGCAATCAAGCAACAACTTTTAACATGGCTGATAGAAAATATAAAAAGGAAAAAAACATCCATCCTTCCAAAGATCCATGTCAAAACAATCTTTTCTCTGCAGAGGCATTAAAATCCTCCCAAAAAAAAAAAGTCTGACCTCTGTGCTCGTTACCACCTGCTGCTGACAGCGTTCAAACCCAACTGGCCGTCACCCTCATTTTTGTGATATCCGTTGTTTTTATAGATCTTATTTTTTAATGTGGGTATGGAAAATGTGTTCTGTCGGAAAGAATGACTCACTCAATAAAGGCCTACATGCCTGTATTATGATATGACTGTCTTTCTCCACTGAGCTATCAAGTTGCTTCGGATGTTTAGACTATGCATCTGTTGCCCTATAATTTTAGGTCAGGCTGTAGCCGTGTTGTCTTAAAGCCATTGACTAAATCAGTCTTCCTGCTTACTAATTCATGATAAACATTAACCCACAACTACATGTTTTTCAAAAAGGCTTTTGAACTCCCTGTTTTCTTTCCCCCTGGGAGTCTTATTTTTAGTCCTGGTTATTTATAGCAGCACATATATTTAGCCCAAACCACCTGTGTCAGTGATGTGCACGTTGTGTGTGTGTGTTTGCTTTCCATGCCCAATTTCCAGCAATAAAGAGAGCGATGCATGCAGTAGCCAGTGCTGCGTGTGGACCACAAGGTGGAGAGCTGGAGACTGAAATTAACTAGTGATTGCCTCCCACAAACACACACACACACACACACACACACACACACACACACACACACACACACACACAGAGAGAGAGAGAGAGAACTCTGTAATGTGAGCAAGCAGCCGACAACAGCAGAGGACAGGAGGAGTAGGAGGACACTGAATCTGAACTTTTTATGCAACTTCTGTCACTGCAGCATCTGAGGATTGAGATAAAATGTGTGAACATGGAAGAATATTGATTGATTGATTAGTAATAGGGCTGTGTGATATGATTAAAAAAAAGTCATATTGCAGCTGTTTCTGACTGAAATTGCAATATGTAATACGATTAGTGGAAATGATCGTTTCTGCATCAAAATTTAAATTTTTACTGAAAAAAAAACCCCCATTAAAATCATGATGATGTGATGTTTGTTTTTTGTCTGTAAAAGGGATGTGCATGATTAGTCGACTACACGATTTAAAGTGATAATCCAACCCAGAATGATAATCCATTCAATATGTACTCACCCCTATGCTGATGTGAGGATGGGTGAAGATCTTCAGTTCACAAAACAATCTTGGAATTTCAGCAGAAAACAGGGTTGCAGCTAATGGCAGTGAATGGAGACCACGGATAAAATGTAACACAAAATGTCTCCATCCTGCTCGTGTGGAGTAATCCAAGGGTCCGTGAGCCACAACATTAAAATTTAACCACAAAAGACGCCATTTACACCACGTTTTTAGCTGAAATGTCAACTGTAGCCTCCCAGATAGCATGTAAACATTGTGTCGATGTATCACGAGACTTCGTATATCTCTTAATGGATGCACATGTGAAAATATCGCAAGATATATGATATACGTTATACAAACTTTTTTTTACAACTTTGGTCCTTCTTGTGTACTTTTGTCCCTCATTCCTTCATGTATAATAACATTGCACTTAGAATTGCAGCAGCAGCATCAACAGTAAATCAGACAGGACAAGAAACACACAAGCAGTCAGACAAATAAACAGAGGTGAAGATGAAATTTTCAGATTTAGTACTACTGCATTTTGTAATGACCAGCATTCAGAGAGCTTTATAAAGCCTAAAACCCTGACTTAGACTTAAACAGCTCTGCAGTGTGGCCTGGTGTAGCCTGTATTAATGAAACTGTGTGGACGGGAGGGGTAACCACGCTGACCTGACCCGAGCCAGCCTAAAACGGTCTGCGCCCTCAAACCAAACGCAGCCATGCCTTGTGCTCACGACTTCACACGTGTGGCTATGCTGGTGGCTGAAGAGGAAGCTGTGCTCTACTTTCTCCTGTTAACTTATGTTTCCATACAGCTGCAGTGAAGGTGTACCTGAGCTGTTTTAAGTTGCTTTTGATGCAAATAGAACATTTCCTGCTGCTGCTTCACAATGAAACTCCACTGGTGAATCTGCAGAATTGAGGCTTCTATTGTGAGGCAGCTGCTGTAGAGGGGAAGCAAAGCATTTATCACACAAGTAGTGGAACTTCATTAGTGGTTACTGTTTGCCTTATTATATACTTGGCATAGAACCTACACATTATGGCTGCTGTAGTTGCACTCCCGACACATGCTTCAAAGCTTCCACTGCTGCCATGGTCTTTGACGTACAAATTTGTATTCAAAGGCTTTGTTTTTTTGAAAAAAGGAAGGAGACATTGCGTCGGCTGCACCGAAAAAGAGGCAAAATACTGATTAAGAGCTAGAAATGAGTTCCTCTATGGTGTTTAATTAGTCTGCGCAGGTAAAAAGCAGGCACAGAGAGCAGAATCCATGAGTGGAAAGGTTTCCCAGCGAAGGATCATTACTCGTCCTCGCGAACAAATGCGGTCCAGTGAGCATGTGCAAGCTCAACCGTCACTACGTGCTTGCTCGTCAAGTTGACTTTTGAGACTTTGGAGGCAGTGATGGAATAGAAAGTGGCTGATGTCTCCCCTCCTGTTCTCGTCTCTCATTAGACTCATAATTACAATAAAAGCAAAGTAAATAATGACTGAAAGTTTGAGGAAAGTATGATAGCTTGTCTTGTCCCCTAACCCCTGTTCACGGCTAAATCTCATTGAAAATTCAAAGCCCCAAAAATTAGGTTTGGGACAGCCCTAAGATATACCGCTGTCTTTTAGATCCTCTCTGATTTTTGAAATTTCTCTTTATTATTTTTATTTATTGCATTGAGTAATTCTTTATCTGTTTTTCTATCTCTTCGTCTGTCTCTGTGCTGCTGTAACGTGATTTTCCCCTCTAGGGATGAATGAAAACTGGTCTACTGGTCTAATATGTACATATTTGGTGCTATTCGGTCAGCAGATCAGTTTTGAGTCCCGTGGAGATTGATGGTAGAAGAAGAAACAGTCTCAGTGAGCTGTTAGATGAAGAACAAGAGAATCATCATCATACAAACACACACTATGGAAAACAACTTGTGCGGTGCAGGTGCAAGACTTTGAAATTGTGGGCTGTGCATTTGCCAAAGCCTAATTTAGCGTGCAGGTCACCTGACTATGGATCTGCTCTCCAGAGAAGTCAATGGGAAGAACTGGTGTATCACCTGCATGCAAAATTGGACTTGGGTGTATGCACTGCATATTTTCAAATTTGAAAGTGTAAAGTCCTGTTTGTGGTGTGCTGATTGGAAAAGAAAAGCATCATGAGGTGTGTGTGCAGGGTCTCTAACTTCAAACTGGAGTTGGTGAATGGACAGTAAATCAATAGTGTCATGATCGCGTGTCTTACTGGTGCCTGAATAACATCAGGAGCTTTGGATTGATCTATTTTGGATAGGTGATAAAAAACAAATCATGTTTTTAACTGGATTACACGGTAAGCACATTATAAAGCGGTATCTGGTTACTTTTGTCTGTCTGGTTACTTGACATCAAAGTGACCTTCCCAATCAGAGCTTTTGTTCTACGACAAGAACCATGATCCATCACAGACAGATACACGATAACCAGAGGAAGCAAGGATGCAAACCAGACGTTTAAACATCACTTTATTCAAATTATTGACACTGGTGTTGTCTTCTCAGCAATAGTGTTTTAATATTTTATAAAATCTGCTTTATGATACATTATAAACCAAATTAGTTTCTTACAACAGATTCTCCCCAATTTTTTCCTTAAATATTTTAGGATATGAAATATTGTAATATACAAACAGGCTTCATCACACTTATTCAGGTCAATTATTTTTGTGTTAATAGTTTGATGTCCTGGTAAATACTAATCAAAGGGGAATCCACCACCACAAACATAAAGAAAACTTAAAATTTTACATGTTTTTCATATAAACTCTGACTGTACCTATAAGGGATGTTCCTGTAGTCGCCCCTTTGACTTTTTAATTACTATCAGTAATGATTAGACTTTATATTTCAGCAATAGTGAGTCAGATTCATGTAACCTGCAGGCTAAAATGTAGAGACCTTCTTTTTACACAAGTCATATTCACACTCTAAAGTTTTGTCTAATTGTATCTTCTTTTTGCATAATTTATTTTTTACACTATTTACACAAAAAAGAATATAAAAACAGTCTCACCATCAGGTCCATTTAGTAAAAAATCCATGTTGGCTTAAAGGTTGAGATTGAAGGTTCATTCTTGACCTTGGAAACAGCAGTTGACAAAAGAATCTCACCACAAAAAGTTTATACAGAAAGTATAAAAACTTTTTTTTGACCTACTTAAATATGAATCGTGTCTTTAATCGTTTCTATAATCTAAAAATTACAAAAACCCTATACAGTAGGGCTGCACGATATGGTTAAAAAAGCCCTATCACAATTATTTTGACTGAAATAGCAATATACAATTAGTGAGAATGATCAATTTCTTGCATTACAATTTTAATTTTTACTTGGAGAGATGTCTGCCTTCTCTCCGATATAATGAAACTAGATGGGGACCTGCTTACTCAAGATAATCCACAGAGCTTGCTGTGAGCAGTTTCATGTAGGAAATACTTTCTTCCTACTTAACTACACCTGCTAACCGAATCACCACGCCGAAGGAAGTGTGCATCTGCTATTGGACGAGGGGCTTGTGCTCGTGACCACACGGGATGTAAACATTAATATGTCCTCCTCAGCTGTAACCTCTCCTCAGTGAGTAGATGCACGCTTCCTTCTGTGTTGTGATGCGGTTGACGTTTGTAGTTGGGTACAAAGTATTTTCTCTATAGATCGCCAATGTAAAAGGGAGGTTTGTTAAAGCATTGACGGGAAAACTCAAGCTGTGATCAAGGCCTCTTTGTACTAAAAATGTTGGGAATTTTGTTTGTCAGTTTGATCCACGGCTACAGTCCAGTTTTTACAGACGTTCATTGGTGATCCTCAGACTTTTCTTTCAGTGCCATCATGAGGTTTCTGGTTTTGAGTAAAATTTCTCAGCAATGGCTGAATGGATGGCCATAAGATTTGGGCCACAAATTCATGTCTTCTCCCTTTCATCTACTGCTACCTTGACCAAAAACCTGCAAAACATTCCCGTCAGCTGTACAGCTGTACTACGCTTTTAGTGTTAATTTGCAAATGTTAACATACTAACATGCTAAACTAAGGTGAATGTGGTAAAAATTATAAGTGCTTTACATCAGAATGTTAGCATTGTCATTGCAAGCATTGTTAAACTGTAATGGTTTAATAAAGCTTTTCCAAAGCCTGCATAAGTAATTTTTATGTCTGTGATATCATTTCAACAGTGTCTGAGGTGAAGCCCTGCCGTTTTGGGGATGAGAAGATGGAACTTTTTTATTTACCTTTGGAAGATACTTGCAATGATCTGCAAGGCCATGGTCATGTGACAGATGGAGGCAGCATATGAGGTAGGTAGGCTACTTTTTGGTAGAACTCTTGCTATCAATTTTTTCCCAGGATGCCAAAGTCATGACCCACAATACTGTGATTCTGATTGGCCAGTACTCGTTGACTTCGTTGGTTGGGTTGGCTAGGTTCAGGCATGAGGAGTGACATTGGTTAGAATTAGGGTAAGAATATCAGAGGCAGAATAGGGTGGGACTTGCCTTCACCATCCTGGGGAAAAAATGTGTACTGAAAACCTTGCACTTTTCTGAAAACCACAGTAAAGAATCCATTCAATAGCCTACATGCAGCCTATGTGCTGGTTGAGCAGCTGACTGGGTGCCTACACGTTTGAGACAGATTTTGGCTTGAGCATCACTCTAAACAGCTCACATGCTGAATAACACAGATGCCAGGACTTTCAACTTTCTTACAGTTAATGTTATTCAGTAGCATCGTTGACCTTCCTCTTGAGCAGTGGCTTCTTTGAAGAAATTGACAAAACAATGTCTTGCCACCTTGAATGTCCTAGCTCTACTTTTATATCTCTTGACTTGTGAGGTCATCTGGCAGAGTCAAAGTGTCTTGATGTTGATTGTCTGCTTGAGATGTTGAAACAGTTGTTTCAGGCTGACTGTCATTCACAAGTTCCACAGTTACTGTCGGGGGTTTCAGAAGTTTTTCTTGATGGTTTTGCCGTGGTGACCTCGGAGACGGGCGTGGAGAAGTTCTCGGTGAATGTCGTGGGGAATGCCGGGGTGAAGGCCGCAGCTGCTTCTTGTGTTCGTACTCCTCTGCGCTGACCTCAGGAACCAGCACCTTAGCGGTTTGATTGAACAAGTTGTAATCCACCCTGTAGTGCCTCCTGCTGACCCTGATCATCTCCTGGAACAGCTGACCCCAGAGGATCTCAGCTGGAGTGTACGAGGTTCGGGTCTGATGCAGGATACCCGTGGAATCGTCCGTGTAGGTGAAAGACACCACCAGCTCAAAGTCGGCTTTCCGCAGATCAACCAAACTCATCTTGTACAGAGGGCTGCCGGGTTCGATCCTGTGGAAGATGGTGGTTGGTGTGACCAGGACAATGTCCCTCTGCTGTATGACCAGATCTTGGTAGGTCACGTCCATTTTCCCTGTTGCATGCACTGTGGAATAGACGAGTTGGGCACGGGCCGTCCCCTCCACCAGGTGGTGCCTGCGGAAGTCGCCTACTCTCCAGGAAAGGCACAAGTAACCATCATGAAGATTGATAACAGCACAGTTGCTGAAGCCCACCGTCTGTGCCCTCTTTCTTGCCGAGGCCATTTTGGCGACAACAATTCCGATAACAAACGTGTCGATGAAACAACTGGTGACATCTTGTATAGTGACGATAATGATGGCAATCATGCAGTTCTCAGACATTCCTCTGAAACCGTAGCCAATGGTGGTTTGAGTTTCAAGCGAAAAGAGGAAAGCAGCTGTGAAGCTGCGCACCTCGTAAGTGCACGGCTCATTTGTGACGTCTTGGATGTCGCCGTGAACAAGAGCGATGACCCAGAAGAGGATGCCGAAGAAGAGCCAGGACAGGATGTAAGACAGGGCAAAGATGAGGAACATCACCCTCCATCTGATCTCCACCAAAGTGGTGAAGATGTCGGTGACAAACAGCAGCCACTCCTCGGGAACATGGCGGAACACAACATTACAGCTGCCTTCTTTGCGTACGTAGCGTTTCTTTGGAAGAGGTCCATTCTCAGTCTTCACACTGATCTCATCAGTAGGCCTCACTGATGTATATTGTTTATTCATCTTCAGGAATCTGTCAGGAAGATACCAGAGAACGTTTAGCAATTTTATTCATCAGTATGACTTAGTAAATATCAGACATTATCAACACATTGACTTTTGAGCCTTTCTGTTAAAGTAACTGTGAAGGTTTTTTATGTCTTCATAGACAGCTGCTTTGGCTCAGGAGGTACATCACTAATCAAAAGATTGGCAGTTCAATACCTGGCTCCTCCAGTACTTATGTCCATGTGTCCTTTGGCAAGATACTGAACCCTAAGTTACCCTCAATAGCTGTTCCATCTGCGTGTGAATGTGCCCTGTAGTCGTAAAAATGCTTTGCTCTCTCCCAAAAGATATTTTTTGAAACTACCACTAGGGGGCACCATAGTTGGAAATCTTTTTCCGAGATTTAGGCTTGGAAGGCCAGACATGGTTCCCTATCTTAGTCCCAGACTTTTGGTCAGTGTCTGTCCTCAGCCTTGGAACCAGATGAATGTTCAAGCTTATGCTTCATTTGCTCTGTCAGATGCATCTGTCCTGGATCTCTTTGGGCCGATTTCTCAAATGTATGCCTCATGTTTTCACATCTTAGTGTACTGTTTACCTGTAGTTTTAGAAAGTTTGCAACCAGTCTTGAAAAGGGATGGAGCACCTTCCCAACTAGCACGTGTCGCTCTGCACTACGTCACATGCTTCATTACTCTGACTGGTTGTAGATCTATTCAATTAACAGGGACATTTGATCTGCATCCGTTTAGCCCTGCTGAATAAGAGTGTGATCAGTGTGCAATCAGTTGCAATTAACTGCATTTACCTTGCAGGTAACCCAGGTGTAAATCAGTCCCTGATCAGAGTCCCAAATCTGCAACTTTCTAACATTTGTCAAAGTGGACTAAGAGCTTTTTAGTTTGTTGTTTTGTTGTTCTACTGAACCAAAACAGTGAGAGGAGGTCATCAGAGGAATGCAGGTCATGAGAGCAGGAGCAGACAGACGACTCTACAAGTGAGACCAAACAGCTACTGAGAGCTGTCTGATCTCTGACCCACATGAGGATGGGGGAGTCCACATTTACAACAAAGCTAGTAAACTTCTGCATCAAATTAGATTATTGTAGAAATATGCATTTCATACTTTTTTTTTTAGTTCTATATCCATCTTAAAGAACAGATTAAGTCAAAGAGGGTGCACAAAGTATGTGAGACTCCACTGCTGAATGACAATTGTGTGCAGCTAGAAAAGAAAATGTGTGACTAAAACAAGCAGGAGAATTTCTAAAAAAAAAATCCTGTATGTGAGACAATAAAGTCAAAAGATCTGGTTAATTAAGGAATGTTTTGATGCTGCAGCAGCTACACGCATGATCCAGAAAGCTCCCAAAGGGCTTCCCTCATACAGAAAACAGCCATTCACCTAAACTGGTCTTGCCCATTTTCCGATTTTTCTTTCCAGCTGCTGTTGTCGGAGGAAACAATTAACAGCAGAGTCTTCCGTGTATCAAAAACACTGGCAGATCACTGGAAATCTCCAGCCTTCTCTAACATCTAATATACATACATAATGACATCAAGAGCAGTAAGACAGGACAAAAAAAAAAAATCACTGACAAGCGGAAAAAGAGTCTATGTTGTGTTGCTGTTTTTTATTTTTGTTTGTTTTTTCCGTTATGGCTCATAATTTCACTCACATGTGTTCTTTCATATTTTGTCTCCCAAACTCTGGAGTTCTATTTTTAAGATAGCAATCTGGGAATGTTTACCATGTAGAACTTTTCTTTTTCCTGCCTCTTTGTACTGTGTCAATACATTTAATCATAATGGGGCAGTTGCCTGGAGATACAAACCCATTGCAACAGTTTGCTTGGGCTCTTACTTTTTTCCTGTGCCACTTTATGGCACTGATTATGTTTCTTCTAGTGCAACAAACAAATCAGCAACAAAACACCGAATGCCCTGGTCACTCTACATGACTTTTTAAAGTCATCAGATTGCTACACAAGAGTCAATACTTTCTGTCTTCAGGAATCTTGAAGTCGTGGTTTGCACACTACATGACTGATCAGTGACAGGGGGTCAGATATTACAAGATTTTTCACCTGAGGAAGAGAGAGATTCAAGATTCAGTAGTTATTTTATTTTATTTTATTTTATTTTATCTTTTACAGAAGTGACAAGTTGTTTTTGCATTTAGCTGCATTTTCATTAAATTTAGTAAAGAAAGCAGACACTTTTGAACGTTTTGCCTGAACAGTTGTTTATGTAACGTTACATAAATACCGATTGCAGTATCGATTTTCCAGGAGTTCGATACTGGCCAGTCCAGTCCATCAATACAAACTACACTTTGTCACAGAAACTCAAGCCAGAAGAGACATTTGATGATTAATACTGAAACATGCAGTGTGTCCCTGTTGCAGATGTTAGAGGTGGAGCTTCTTTTAACTATTTTATAACATTATAACTACTGGTCTTTTCTAGCTGCTGCTCTGGTCCCCTCCTTCCTGATTCCTCTTATCCCTCAGCTCATGTCTGCTCTCATTGGCTGGAGCTCTTGCATTGCCCTGGACACAACCAGACATTAAAACTCTTTGATATTTTTCAGGCGTCAGCGAGGCATTGGTGAACTTTTGAATCACGTCTTCGAACAGTTCACACATAGCAATCAGGCGTCGATTTGCGAGCGCTGAGTGGCGATCTCCAAAAACTGGTAGCAAACGGAAAACAATTTCTGTAGTGTGACCTCAGCGTAATGTGTGGCACATCTGTCCTCTCCAGATTGATCGCAGTTTGCATCACACTTTGACTCCACTTGGCACATCGCATCAGCAACACAATTTTGATCCATCTGGAGGCTTTTTACAGAGTGTTTTGTTGCAGATTTTGTTGATTTGGTCATTTTTGCTTGGTGTTAACCAGAATCTCTATGCCGGTCCTGTTTCTGACTTCCTTCCCAGCTCAATGCTACAGTGCAGATGTATGCGTCAAAAATTGACTTGTTGCTTATTCTCTGTGGAACAGAGCGGGGATCTAGAATGGTTGCTATTAGCTGCGGCAGCCGCGGTGCAGCCGGGACGCAATGCAGCCGTGCCTAGTGGAATCAGGCAATTAGCAATATATCCACTCTACATTTAATGCATCTCTGCGGGCAGATTTTGCAAAGTACCTTTTGGGAAGAGGCCATTGTGGATTAAGCACATTAAAAGTCAATTTTCTGCTGTTTTATCTGTGAATGACTTTAGCATTAGTTGATTAAAATGGATAAAATTATGTAAATGCATCAAATGGTGCAGGTACAGAGGACATTTCAAGACCAATCTGTTTAGCGATGAGTGGTCTGCTGTTCTGTAGTAGGATGTCTTTTGCCGCAGTAACATTAAACTCTCTGTAAACATACAATAATGTTTCCATGCAAAGGTTTGCTGTTGTCCAATGCACTGGACCAAGACCATTTTTTTTCTGGGTGGAGGTCAAAGAACTGTCAGAGGGCCAATAAAGGAAGCGCCACAGGACTGAACTGGTCTAAGTTAGGGGAAAAATGAATGTGGAAACTGGAATAGTGTCATGGTGCGATCACGGGCAGAGGAAGGATCAATCACAGCCAAACCACTGAGAGCATCCTCTACGCCCAAAACAAATGGGGTTTGAATCACCGCTATCTGACTGAGTGAACTGGGCTCCAGTCACAGACTCCACTTTCTCCTGGCTACAGTGAACATCCCCACTGCCAGACTGGAGCTCACTCCATGAGGTCATAGAAATAACGTCCTATTAGCTTCCCATAATCCCCTCCTAAATACCCCGATATGGACGAAAAGAGAAAAACGCAGCATCCTACTGGAAAACCAAGAGACGCTGAGTGACTGCAGCATTCAGAGGTTATCAGTCTGAAATCAAACCTCTACCTGCCATGCACATATCACTTAAAAGTGCAAAGATGTGCAGTTATCTGTACTTCCTCTGTTGCACTATACAGGTGTGTCAACATGTTAACTTGTGGCTGCTTTATTCTGCTGAATGAAATATCTCAGCCTCTACTGGATGGATTGCCATAAATCTATTATTCAATGTCCTCTAGAGAATAAATCCCGACTTTAGTGATCCACCAACTTTTCCTCTGCCACCACCATGAGGTTTGTGGTTTTAAGTGAAATATCTTTAAAGTTTTTAGATGGACTTCCATGAAATTTGCTACACACTTTTATGATCCCATTTGGATGAATTGTAGAAATCCTGTAACTGTTCATTTAGCACCGTAATGAGCTATTTGTTCAATACTCGACAAAAGACAGAAGACTTGCAAAACTAATGACATTCCTGCCTGCCTTGACTGTATTAATTAGCTAATTTTAGCATGCTAACCTTCTAAACTAAGATAATGATCATGGTAAAAACATTACATTGTGAGCATGTTAGCATTTTGGGACTAGTATTTATCTTAAAACACAGTGCAGCCTCACAGAGCCACTAAACATGATTGTGGACTTTTTTAAATGCACAAATACTAACATTCATTCTAGGGATGCCATGGTGAGAAAACCATTATTTTTTATTCAAACAAAAGATATAAGCAATGATACTCAATATCTGTGTCACTTGAATGCTTACTTTGATCTTTAACATTAGCTACATCTTCAGATCTTCCCGTTACTTATTATTAAGTTTCAAGTCACAAGGTCGATCAAACATCCCCCACCCAACAGCTGTAGCTGACGTCCACAGACAAGTTGTAAAGTAACGCTAACGTTAAGTACATGCCGGTTGTAACGTTAGCTGCTTGTCAGGGCTAGCTTGGTCCAGCATTGAATTGGAAATTGATATTAGAGCTTGAGATCTGTGCCTGAACCCGCTGGGACCCAACGGGTTTGGGTCGGGTTGGGCCATATTTCTCACATATTTCATGGGCTTATGTCGGGTTTGGGCTCTAGTATTATAATAATTACTATTATTATTATCTTTATCAGTAGTAGTAGTAGTAGTAGTAGTAGTAGTAGTTCTTTTTTCTTTTTTCTTCCCAATTTTGTCGTTTCCAATTCAAATTCCACTCATATATTGTCACTGCCAGCTCCTACAGTTTGGTACAGTAGTGGAGGGAAATTTGTTAAGAAAAATGTCGAGCTGTAATCGGGTTTGGGCTGAAATATGCTAATGAGGGACGTGTTTGGGTCGGGTTCGGACAGAATTTTGTCGGGCTTGGGCCTTTTTGGGCTCAACTCTTCGGGTAAAATTAAATAGGGATGCATGATAATATCGGCATGTCATTGATTGGCTGACAAAAGCTTTATTAAATGTATATTTCTGTTGTTAAGATGACGATTTAATTATGCACACATGACACAAGTATGTCAGTTTTTTTGTAGTATCTGATATGAATAACAAAGTTGTTATTTTCAGTGACTGCTCAGTTTCAGTCATGTGAGGAGGAGACAGATCACATTCCTTTAACGCTGCAAATTTAATTCGCCATCTTAAGAGCAGTCATACTAATTATTATGACAAAATTAGAGAAGAAGAGGTGGAGAACAATGTGCATATCAGATATTGGCAAAAATTCAATATCATGCATTCCTAAAGTCTAGACCTTTCTAATATCATATTTCACAATTTAGTTGTTCTACTGTTGAAACAGTAGTTCTGCTGTGTTAAGAAAGTAATTTTATCTCTCTACGCTGTGGAGTTTGGACTAACAGGGATTAATGAAGACAAATACACATGCAGTGCATGTAGACTTTGTCACTCTAACAAAAAAGTCTGAGCCCTTCAAGTACTTTAACACAGGCATAAAAGTTAAATCAGGATGCTGCCTTGTTGTTTCATGTGGTCGGCTAATAAATTCAGCCTCAAAAGACGCAATTAATCCACTAATTAATTCTACATTTTTAGCTTGATGTAACTGTTGTCGGAGTGATTCTGACCATAATAGCATGTGGAGTCTCAGACCATGAAAATACTTTTTAATCAACACTGAATGTTTTTTAAATGGTTCAAGACACTGAGGAGGAATTTCCACCACTTGCCGTCTGCTTCATATAGTGTCTTGTACTGTAATATCTGGGATTCTTTTGTTTTTCAAGGAAATGCTGGACAGTCACCACGGTGAGCATTAAAAAACTCTGCTAATTAACTAATTTGCATTTTTACTGTTTGATGTGGTTTCACTCAATGAGCAGTACGGTTCAGTCAGCCCCGATCGCTCCCTGTGTTGTGTTGACCCACTAGGTTGAGCTGTTTTCTCCACATTCACTCTGCTCATTTATGGAGCTTATGACCTGAAACAAGCAGCTCTGTGTACAAAACAAGACATCACACAGAACAACCGCTTACAACCAAAACACACCCTGACCTTTGGCATAAAGTTTCCACTGCACTCTCCATGAACGAAGCTCTGATACTTTATATTTTCTGAGGTTTAGATCATTGTGTTTTCTTCTGAGAGTGTCCTTTTGTGTTGTAAAGTTAGACTACAGGTCCGTCACCCACCGCTGACAATAGGAATCGAGGGATGAACTCTGGAAACAACTTAGGCAATTGGCTTGTTTCCTCTGCTGCTCGGGGCACTTACAACTCCATTACATGCTCACTTACTGCAAATGACATTGTGCCACCCATCTGTGATTCACTGGAACAGAACCGTGTACACGGGTGGCTAGTCTCAGCTCTGCCCCGGGGCTTTCTGCCACCTCTAATGACCTTCAGAACCTCAACGCTGCAACATATTTCCATCTTAACAAGTCACTTAGTCTCTCGCTCGCTCGTCAAATGAACTGTTCGGCAGCGGTGGTGAGATCACGCCGCTTGTTTCTGGACTTTTTCTGGATAAAAGTGTCAAATCTGTTGATGCTGATCTGATCTGATGTCCAGAGGTTTGTTTAACAGCTGGAGTGCTGAGACTTTTTACATGATTGAGTCAGGAGTTGTGTCTTGTGTTCCTGAAGGTTAATGGTTTATCCAACCTTCAAAGAGACAAGTGAACCACAGCCCGTGTTTGGTTTTGTTTTGCTTCATCAGAAATAGCTTAACGTTGCTTTTACAGAGGAAGCACTTAAAACCAGACGCAGGATGCCGTGGGATAGTTTGGATTGTTTGAATCAGGGTTGTATAAGGTCTGAGGTCCAAAGTTTGGAGAGGCAGCAGGAGTACCAGTGTAGGAAGCCAAGCAAAAAATCAGTATCAGTTTAAGTGTAGGTAGGTTTGGGCAATCTATCTTGACATGAATAGATATTGATTTTTATCCATTTCGCCAACCCTTGCTGATGGGTAGTTTAATCTACGGCAATGCACCGTACTTTATTAGATCATTATATATTATGTATATTATGTTATTTTAGAGAAAATGTATATATTGAGATATATATCATATATTTAGACAAATCCTGAAAATATCAAGATCTTTTTTGTAATCCATATCACCCAGCCCTAAGTGTGCATTATATTTACAATAGTTTTACTGCTTTGCCTTTCCAACAGACAGACTTTTCCAACTGGAAACCGCGCTTAGACCAGCCAAATATCACTCTCTTCAAAGCCACCAGACTCCTTTGACAAAATCAGTAATTTTACCTCACAGAACACAGGAGTTGCTGGTCTACTGCTGCCTTGATGGGTTAGTTTGTGTTTTTGTGAGACTTCAGTGTTTCAAAGGCTTAATTCAGATTCGCTGAAGTCACACAATAAGACAAACAAGCCGTCTGGTGGCTTTGGAGAGAGCAAAATTTTCAGTGCTGTGCAAGTTCACACTAAATAAAAACTAGCTCAGAGTTCAGTTCAGACATTAAAAAGAACAACACCAAATTCTGACTTCCCAGACTTAATTAAACACACCATAATGCATAATGCTGATCCGTCTTGTCTCTCACTGTCTCTACTCTTTTGGTGTATTCATAATGGCAAATGGCAAATGATCTAAGTGCTCATCCAAGACATCAGTTCAGTTCAGTCTTTGTTGTCCTGCCTGAAATTTGGTTTACTTTGATAAGTACCTCATATAACCCCACTTCAAAAAACCTGAACTACCCCTTCAACCTTTAATTTGTAGATTTTGCATTGAGTGTCTGCTTCTGTCTGAGTTTTTCTCAGCGTCTTCACTTCTCTTTCTGTCTGTACAGACGTGCTTATGTTTGATTTGAGACCCGTGACACTGAATTTCTGTCAGTCATCTGTTGGTCTATAAATGTTTCATATCAGCAGTCAGTTTTTGATTTTTTTTTTTCCCCTTTTTTGTGATGATCACTTCTTGTGTTGAAGACCAACATGACCTTTAGAGTTACCAGTCCTGCACAATTCACTGTTTGAAAGCTCAATAGTCTCGTATTTATGAAACAAAGTCAGTCCTGTTGTGTCAGCAGTAACGCAGCCTCACATATTCACATCTTCTTTACACAACCCTCCACGAACACATTAAAATGGATTATTCTGTCAATATTATTAAAGAGAGAAATCTGCCAACGAATGCAACATTAACATTTTTCCCTCTCATGACTGTGAATTTGATCAGATTTCATGGTGAAACGTGATCTCAAACATTACTTATCACCTTGACCACATCTTGTTTTGTTTTTTAACCATTCAGGTGTTGTATTACTGCTCTTAATACTGTAGCTCAGATTACCGATTGTTCTGCTGTCCACAACCTTTGCTCACTCGTTGCCTCAGATTTTCAGCTCAAACAATCAGCAACTTCTGATTTTATGCAGAAATATGCTTTTGTGGTGGAGAAGGTAAAAATATATTATTCATTAGCCAGCATAGAACTTTCAAGTCATTTTAAGTGCTAATAATGTGATTAAAAAAAGTAAAAAGTAAAGTAAGTTTTTAGTATCTAAATACTAATAGATACGACATTGTCTTATACAGTTCACAACATACTCAAAACCTTCCTCACATAATCAGATATTACGTCCCTTTTTAAGTCCTCTCCAGATTTGACATTGAATTCAACAGTCTGACATTGTGTTTCCTGATCTGTGTAACAGAAACAACAAATTTCACAGATTAGTTCCTACCTTTGTGTTTAAAAAAAAAAGGGAAAAAAAAAAGTTGAATCAGTTGCAGGAGTGTCTGTACCTGAGATGAAAAGCTCTCCGAGGGGCTGTTACAGTAGCTCTAACTAACAGTCACCTGCTGGAATGAGCCGGCCCACTTGTCACTGCAAAAACTAAAGATTAACACCTCCCTTCAGCATCACATGGTCTCACACAGACACACAGGTGAGTGTCTGAGTGTGTGTCTGTGCAGGTAAATATGAATATGCATGAGTGTTTGTTGTGAGTGAGTGTACATGCAGGTGTTTATTGGGCTTTAGTGCTTGACCGGACAGTACTAACTGCTGCAGTCTACTAAATTTATTTGGAACTTGTAATTTTTCACAGTCTTCTTGATTTAAAAACTG
>JAJHUR010099485.1:0-11995 GCA_027495735.1 Lutjanus campechanus | reverse complement strand
TTTTCTGAAAGTATCAATGGCAGAATGTATAGAAAGTTTAATTTATATGCTCATTCACAGATATTGATTTCTCACACACAAACTGCGCTATCATTTAAATCTAATGGGACAACACCTTTGGATGACTTTGGAACGAGTCCATCCACTCACTGTATTCATCCCCCTGTCGATACTGCTGGGGTTTTAAGTAATGGTCATGCTCCAGCAGGGGTCAATGGGATCTTGTGGGTTTACCATCTGTACTGTTGACTTTGCAGTGTCATTGCGACACATAAGACAGTAAATCTGGGGTCAAACAAAAGACAGGAGGTTATAATACATAGAGTAGTAAATCCTCTCCTTGATTTAGAAAGTCATGCATGACAAAATAAGGAATGCGACATTGTTAATGTGATTAAACTGCAGCTCTGTTGACATTTCATTTACTGCGAATCAGCAGTGTTGTGAGGTCCGCGACACTGTTGGAGCTGTGAATCATGTCTCGATTTATAGGGTTTTATTGGGAAGCCCAACAGGGTAGAGATCTCCACCCTGAGATGATATCATGGTATATGGATGCACTAAAAGTAGCCTGGGAGGGGAAACTGCAGCATCCTTGACAATGACCCAGGAACTCCAGGAGTTAAATTTGTATAAACTGCCAAAGTTTGTGCAAACAGTCAGGGAGAGTGAAAACTCTAAATGGTCAAACTCTAAATAGGTGCTCTGTAACTTAGAAACACTATACTGTACATGTGAAGCAAAATCCACGTCTAGTGTCTTAATATATTTATGTAGAGCATGTGCACCACACATTCTTCGTAATCGTAACTACCTGACTAGAGCTAACCATAACTGAGACTGTCCTCTTGAGAAAACAATGCATGTTTTGTTACAGCACAAATGGCATACTGTATGTTTAGGTTTGACAAAGCCCTCAGTCTTCTCCGTCAGAGGAAAAGGAGGAAATAGTGTGACAATGTTATAAAGCCAGAAATCCCGTCAAGAAAGTGGTTGGATGTGTAAAAAAAAAAAACACAGCTTAGGACTTTGAGAGGGCTGTTTTCCTCACAATTTCTTTTAGCCATGAATGCAATGTTTCCCTAACCTTTACAAAGTGGGTTTGTACCTAAAAGGTGAGTCCGATCAGAAAGTCTTTTCAAGGGATAGTTCCCCCAAAAATGAAAATTCAGTCATTATCTACTAACCCTCATGCCGATTGAAGGTTGGGTTTAATTGTTAAGTCCACAAAACACTGCTGGAACATAAACGTGGCTCCAAGCTAAGGTGCAGATTTTGGCTAAAAAACATTGTGTAAATGACGTCTTTCAAGTCAATTTGGCACGTCGGGACTTTAGAAGACTTGCACCAGATGAGCACTACGGAGCCATTTTTTGTTTGTTTTTTTACGTTTGAAAACTGGTCACCATTCACTTGCACTGTTTGAGAGATTCTGCAAGTCTATGTTCCTGTGAGGCTCAAGCAGTGATCTTGTGGACTAAAAAAAAACTAAACCCGACCTACGACTGAATTTTCATTTTTGGGTGAACTATCCCTTTAACAGAAGCATCAGATCAGAAAACACTTGTAAATGTTTCTCTGGAGGTCAGTTACAAAAACGTTTATGAATCTCCAACAATGTACTGTAAGAAATCTGACCACAATGTTTGTGTTTACATTATCTGCATTACGTGTGTTGTAATTGTTGCCCCACCCCCCACCCCCGCAATGCAATTGAACTTGAAACCGCATGTAAAGTATTACACTACTATTAGCAATATTACACTGTTATTATTGAGGCCCATGTCGAATTCACACACATTCACACATTAAGTACTTTACACTTCAGGGGTAGCCTGGAAGTGCAAAACTATCACTTATAATGTATTGCAACAAGGACTGGATAAGATGACCCACAAGATATGTTGCATCAGAGTGAAAAGTGTGTAATGAATGGTATTATGTGAGACAGATCAGCAGTGACAAATATAAAAGGACCTCAGGATACAAAACACTACTTGAGTGTGAAATACAAAATGCTGGTTCCTGAGAAAAATATTTCACAAAGAATCTGTGGCTGAATGGCCTCATGAGAGACCACTATTATTCCTTTTTATTAGTATTCTTATTACTTTTATTGTCAGGACTGCTAAACACAGCTACATGTCACAGGGGGAATGATTATACTGAATTCTTAGCATTCAAATTGCTCAAAGTGTCATAGATAGAACTCATATTGATACAACATTTCCAAACAATAATGTCGGAAATTACCTCGTGAGAAGGAGTCAGAGGGCAGAGATGTTTACAGTTTGCTGATGTGTAAGCAAAGTGAATGCAGGACGAGATGTGTATCTTCTGTCGTACAGGCTGGAAAATGCCGGATGCACAAATTGAAACCTTGGGCTCGAAACTGACACGTAAGTTGACATATTCATCTGGAGTTTAATATCAACGTGTCACCTTTTTGAGAAAATCGATAGCAATATGTTCCAATCCTGCACTGTACAAGCCCCAAACAGTGACATTCAGCCACAGAAGGACGCGGTAAACATGTCAGGAAATGAGGCATGTTGTCACACTGGATTCAAGACGCTGGGTCAATATCCGTGTGTGTGTTTGTAATGAAAGGTCTTCAAATCTTGATCGTTTAATGATTGCAGGTTAAAGAAACAAGGTGATGGAGTGGTGACAAAGAGACAGCTAGTCTGTAAGGATTTATCGTGTTTTTTTAACTGAGTGAGGAAGCTCCTGAGATGATAATTAGCCTGTAAATGAGAATTGATCCTCTGCTGCCAGCTGGTAATGTGAATGCGTTCAAATATTTGGAGAGCGTGCACGATCGGTTTCTGTATTCTGTCTCTATCTTTGTAGCCGGTCTCATTGGATGCTGTGTTTTAGGTATAAACTGATTTTATAAAATGGCAGCTTCTGTTCAGCCATGCAAATAGTCTCTGTCTGCGATGGCAGCGCTCCACCTTTGTGCTGCTGTAGAAACAGAAAACTGGGAAGTGCTCAGGGGTATCATAATAGAAAAAAAATGTAAACAAATTCATGAGACTAGTGGGACCATCTGGTGTAGGAACATCACACATGTATACTGGAGCCTTAGACTTCAAGAGCATCTGAATCTGAAGAGATGAAGAGTGTACTGCCACTATAGAGTTGCTTTTTCTCATCTCATGTTTGCCTGTTTAGCATACATAAATATCAGCTGTCACAGTCACTGAAAGCATTTCATTCATGTTGGGTTTTTTTTTTAATACCCATCAGTATTTAGAAATAAGAAAGCAACCCCATAATTGTTTTCCTTGGCATGTCTGTAAAACATTTGCACAAGAAACTCTAAGCAGATTTTATTGAGCTAATCAATGCTCTACTCTTCACATGGATCCACCGCTTTAAAAAAAAAAAAAAAAAAGCTAAATTATGTCTCTGGAGCATGTTTTAAATATATTTCTCAGAGCGTTGGGTGAGATTAGGTTAATCAATTTCAATGATTTCAGCTGGGGAGATCAATGGAATTAATTTAGAAATGTATTAGTAGAAATTCATGACACCAGTTCTGTCCTCATTAGATCTTCCTGGTGCTGCACCTAACTGCTGCACATTGATAGAATTGTATGAAATTATGGTTTTATCAGCTCATGCATTTCACAGAGTTTTATATTTGTTTAATTAAGACGAGGATGACGTTGTAATTAAACATCACTAAAAGCCAAATGTAGCTAGTGCTTGGTATCTTTTATCTTTTCTAATAGCGAGTATGTCAGGCTGTCAGCCTGGTTAACAGATTGTAGGCAATACAAGAACCCTCATATCCAGGATCAATGTCGGAGCATGACTTTTACCATCAGACTGTTAGAGTCGGTCAGTTTTGTCCATGCTAGTGGCATGGCCCACTGCTCCAAACACTAGGATGGGTTAAATGCAGAGGCTAAATCTGACTGTATAATTGTACCCCGTATAATTGTATGTGTCACAATGAAGTTGACCTTCCACCTTCCCTAAACCTAACCAAACTGCAGCTGAAAACTGAGATGAATAAAACAGACTTCCTAAAGCCTTTCTTGCAGAAAGCCCTGAGGGCTAACTTCTTATAGTACCTGTAGTTTGGATGATCAGGTCCTCTGAATACACATTAGAAGAAGAAAAAGCAAAACATCATGCCATTGTTATCACAATAACAGTCTTTGCTCACATCATTTGGGAAGAAAATAATATTTTACTGGGGCTTTAAAAAGTATAAAATTCACAATTGCCGTCATTTTACAATACCGGTGCTTAACACTAAAGAAAATCATATTGTTGAAAGTAGTGAATAAACTTTCCCCAGCCCTATTTATTTCAAAATTATAGCTTGAATTGTGTGTTTTCTTGGTGAATCCCAACTGTCTCTGACCAGACAGCGAGTCCCTTTGTGTGACACAGCAGTGACTCATGGGGGCCTCCATGTTGTCTCATGTGCTGGAAGGCTGGATGATGTCCAAGCTGCTTAGCCTGAAGGCGGCCAAACTTTCTCTTTCTGTTCCCGCTGCAGGGTAGGCTGAGGATATCAGCTGGCATTAGGCTGACAGAACAATCCCTTTAAGATCTCGGGCAACTTTACAGTCTGGCCGCATTAATTTTTTTATTATACTGACCTTTAGTTCCTCGTATTTATTTTTTATATTTATTAGTCGAGAACAGAAGACAGAAACTGCTGTGCTCAAATTAAAATAATCGAGCTCTCTGTTCGTCACTCATTTTCACCAGCTGACACTGTCACTTTGACTGCTCAAGTTGAAGAAAAATAAAAATCACTCTCTGAAAAATCAATACGGAAGCTGTCATGGCGCCATTGATTACTTCTAATTTAAATCTGTTTGAGCTACTCAAGGCTTTCTGTTTTCTCTTCCTTGTGGCTTCAAACCTTTGTTTAAGTCTGAGTAAATTTTAAGCAGCACAGCCCCACACAGCAGGACAGTGATGGATTGGTGGGTTGATGGTGAGATTATGCAGGTGAGACAGCTCCAAGCCTTTAATCCCACGCTCTTTTCAGGGAAACTATGTGATGGCTCTGCTCTGTTTGTTGGATTTTACTCCGAAGATGTGATTTTTTTTTTTTCTTTTTTAAGCATTTATAGAAAAGTCAGGGCAAGGGACGAGATGCACATCCTTAAATGTTTGAGACTGAAGAATTGCAACCACTGTGGTATAGTGACAGCTCCAGCACAGAGAACATAACCAAACCCTGTCGGTATTTATGTTGTGCTCTTCGTTGTTCCTTTGAGAATTTCACAGCAATGCTCAGCGGAATGAAATCATACATTTAAAGAAGAAAAGCCATTTCCCCCTCCTGCCAGCATCCCCTCAGTAGGCATGCTAGTGCATACTAATTAAACTCCAGAAATTAATTTGAGTGAAACCTAACATATCGAGAAAGAGAATGCACAGGAGGAGACTGCCACACAGTAGCTTTTTGTCACTGTGCTTGGTGATTACCAGCAGTGGTTCGGATTGCCTGCAGAGGGATTTGCAACCAGCAGGAGAAAGGGGATAAAATAGTGCCAAGAATAAAAGGCAAGGTTCTGGGCAGCCTTCACTCATGACTGTCCTGAGAATTGACCACTCGGGCTTGGGTGGGCAAAGTGAGTCGAGTCGGAACTAATCCTGAACTAAAGGAGCCTCTTCTCTGTAGCCAGAGCATGGTAGATGGGGGACGTCTGCAATCTGGGGTCGAGAAAAGACAGCTTCATGGATTTGGTCTGCTCTGTTGTAAAAGTCAAGTTGAGGGGCACAGATAAAACCGTGGAGGCCCACTGGTCTGTGAATACACTGAAAACAATTGCTCGCTGCTTGTTTTTTAGGCATTTATTTGATTCGCTTCCCTGTTTGTTCGTGTTGGTTTGAGTTTCCGGGTGTAACGATTCCAGCCAGTACATGGGATTTGTTGGGCATGGGTGGGTGGGTTTCAGGGAATGGGCTGCATGAATGAGTTAATGTAGCGTAGTGTGCACCAAATTACACTTAGCATAGAAAGGGAGTGAGCTCAGTCAGAACCAATTCTCCTGTCCAAAGCGTTCTCTCCTCAATTACCACCCAGTTCCAGGGGGCTGGCGCAATGTGAAGGTGACAGGGTGCATCTTGGGAGTACTGTCCAAGTTTGATAAAGCACCAGCAAGTCAGAGCGTAGCATCCAGCTGGACGGCACTCTGAGGAACGCAAGCTCCTTTGAACACAGCAATTACAACAAAATGTGCCCTACTTACAGCATGTTTTTGTTAATGGGAGTCGGTAGACATCTGGTGAAACCTTTGCCATTATAGAACCAAGTGTCCATTAAGTCAAAAGACATCATACAGAATTTAAAGTTGCACTAACCGCTTTGGGTTGAATGGCTTTGTAATGTGCAAGTGGTTACATGTTGTGAGGAACTCACAAAATTATCACCAAACTCTGCAGTCTCGCTCAGCTTTATGAAGCATTTTAGCAGCTTTTAGCTCAGTTTTGATTTTTCAGCCCATAATTTTACTATTTTTCTTAAGTCTCATCACTTTTGTCTAACACATGAGCAGTAGGCAGCTGTTTTCATTGAACAAGCTATGATA
This sequence comes from Lutjanus campechanus, assembly GCA_027495735.1. Taxonomy (NCBI): domain Eukaryota; kingdom Metazoa; phylum Chordata; class Actinopteri; order Lutjaniformes; family Lutjanidae; genus Lutjanus; species Lutjanus campechanus. The sequence goes on along the minus strand of JAJHUR010099485.1, from coordinate 5,426 downwards.
AACACACTGTATGCTAAATCTTACCCTGGAACATAGTAGAGCATTTAGCAGCTAAAATATAACGCCCAGTTACACTTTCAAAATAAAGGTCTTGGGTAGGTTAGCCACTCAAACTACTTGGTTAGGTTTAGAAAAAGATGATGGTTTGGTTTAAAATAATTACTTCCTCAAAACAATCAACATCGACTCTTGGCCTCTAGGGCTGGTATTGATATTCAAAACCTTATTGATACTGTATTGATCGAAATAACCCACTACTGAAACTTCAGTCAAGTGAGACCTGCTTTCAATTCTTTGGTATCTCGATCTTACAAAAAAATTATAGTTTATATGGTTTTGCTCACAGCCAATCACTGCAAGCATTCTTCATAAAGAAGAACTTTCAAAAATAGGTATCAAATGAAGTCCTTCGTTGGTCCTGGCATTGTAATATTTTTAACGATAACCTGCCCTATTGGTCTCTTCCTGTGTAAAAGTCTCCTCCCAACTCTTTATATAATATTTGTTCTTTTCTACTTTGAAAGTTGTGCTGATTGCCACGAAATATATTGACAATTTATGTGCATGTACACAAATCTATCAATTGCATTTTGTAGTGATGGCAGTCTGACACCAGTTCTCCGATATGTGCTTAAAACTCGAAACTACATTTCCACTGAGCTACTGCTTCGATGCTTCCTTTCGTGCGGACAAAATGACGTGACCTATGACTTCTGAACCAGCAACTGGTTCATTCCCTTGGCAAGTCAGCTGAGTGTGTGAACGTGTGTTACGTATCACATATCAATGACGTTGATCTGTCTAATTAGACTGCACTTCTCTGCACTTCACCAATGGAGGTCACTGGTTTTCACTAAAGCTTTGAGTAATTAACCTATTTTCAATACCATTGGCTGAAGTGGTTCAAAGCTTCACAAAAGCTTCATTTGCCCATCACTAGCATTTTGTGACTTTTTTCATGGACTGTCACAACACGAGTTTTAACATCTCATCCCATTTGGATACTCATCGCTACTTCAGTAGACATGGCACATAATTGGCTTCAAAACGGTGCAAAAAGCTATGTAAGTGTTCATTTTGTGTGCTTTCAAACAAATCTCTGTATCATCACAGCAGCCGTTTACACACAACATTTTGTTCTAACGTCTGTTGTTTTATTCGGGTCAGACAGTAGCAGAAAATGACATTTACCTCTGCGGCTAGATGAATAGATTGACCATTAACAAGTGAAAGTAGAAAGCAGATGTGTGCATATTTTCATAGCTTCTAAAGCTTTCAGCATATTCTCAGTGTAGGCTGATGGGGTAATCCAATAAGAGCCCTGTCTCAACACAGTGAAATGCTGAGGGGGAGTAAGGCACGGTGCCTGAGGGCCTCTGCCTCCGTCTCTAATGAGGGAAGAGAGAGGCGGATGCAAGGTCTCTGCTTCACAGACAGCACAACAAGCAACTAGTTAACCATCTTCATTCTGCTCAGCGAATACCTAGCTACCACCCCTGCGTTCCGAGCTCCCTCCATCTGTCTCCGCAGTTCCAAAGCTCACTCCTCCACAGAGGAAAGACTTAGTCCTCCAGACTGGCTGTGCCTGCTTGTACCTAATTTAGAGAGCTGCTGTGTTGAAGTTGCCCAAGCTACCCCCCCTCTTTGTCTGACAGCTTATGATTGTCTCAGCAAGTCAGCTTCCATACCTGAAACATGGTGCATGCTCCTGCAGTTTCTGACTGCTGCAGCAGTATCCCTCAAGCCAGTCAGTGGAGCTGTTTTCAGGGAGGTATAAGAGACACAATCAAAAGCCTGGAGCTTTAATTACACCCAGTCTGTCTTGAGTATCATAAGCAACCAGCCACTAATTACCTCAAGTTCTGGTGCACTGTGCTCCTGCTTATACAGCAGTATAAAGACCCAACTGATGAGAACAGACCAAGCGTTGGACCCAGTGATGAGGGGATGCAGAGAGGGAGCTTTCAACCCTGATCCCTCGGCGTAAATTACGTAACAATATAGTAAAATATTCATGACACACCATGGGGACGGAATCCTGCCTGCTCTGAAGTGCTGAGCAAACACTTCACCCTCAGCCACTCCAAGACTGTGAGGAGGATAAGGAAAAGCCCAAAAGTGAGGAGCTGAAAAACAATTGCGAGCATGAAGCCAATTACAGTCAGAAAACAAATTCTTCAAAATGTTCCTCACAGAGTCTTGTGAGGAAGGCAGCGTTAGTTCCAGAAATATACGGGTGGTATGTTATGTTTAGGTTGTATGCTTTCATGCATGTGCTCTTTGTGTGGATTATATCATCAAATAAACATGAAAACTGGATCAAGCAATTCTAAAAAAAAAAAAAAACACTGCCAGCACAAAGCACCTAAAGCTGTAAGCAGTTACCAACCAGCACCTCATAACAGCTCCTTCATGTTTTAATCACTGTACAAAACAATCAAGATATTGTATCGTATACAAAAAAGAACTTAAGTTCAGGTGAAGAAAAGAAATGGGTTGAAAGGCTGAAAGAAGCCAAGCCCAATTTTTGAAGTCATTAGAGGGAAGTGGTGAGCGGAAAACCTTCCCCGCCACTCAAGGGAGTCCTACTTATGGTTTTTATGTGACTTTAATGATGGAGAAAACAGCCAGAACCTGCCGAGCCGTGTCGTGAGAGTACAACCTTAGCTTTACTTATTAGTCAATATCCTTACGGCAAGAACAGAGGATTGCATTTAATTGCAGCAGAGTGGTTTCTGATGGGTTTTGCTGAGTTTTTACACTCTGAAATTCAAATACTGTTTCTGCAAAAAGGCCTTATTGAAGGCTTACAGTGGCATCTACTTAAAGAAAAAATCCACCCAAGGATAGTCTTACATTGTTGGATATCTGTTGAGGCGTCTTTTTTCTGTATTTGTTATCTGTGTCACATGTTATTTCATTTTGAGTACACCCACTCACCCTCACCCTGACTCATCTTCCTCCTATTCAGTTAGTAAATAGCTGTATTTCCCTATAGTACCTTATGACAACTACCAGAGAATGAGATTATCTTGCTATCATATCTATCTCACCAGAAGTTAATGTTAGAATCTTGCACTGGGTCACGTAACGTGCTAAGTTGTGTAATAGGGAAAAAAATATATTGATAGAAATTCACCAGTACAGGCATGTGGAAAAATTAACTAAATGCAGGCAGTCAGTGGGTGCGAACAAACATATGTTGTTGTTCTTCTGGAAAAATCAGAAATGACAATGATGGTACAGTGTTTTTAACACGTAAATCAGCTAATATTATCTAGCCTAATTAGCCGCTAGAATGTTTTAATGTGAAAGCCTGTGACACAACCAAAGCCAGTCTCTAAACACTTTAACACTAAGCACTTCTCCTGTCTTTCATTGTTAAAACTGCGTGGAAACAGTAAGAGAGTAAACGAAATGAAAACTCAAATTGTGGACAATATATCATTGAAGGCCAAGTCAAATGTTTTGGAGGAATTTAGCGTGATCAGAAACTGTAAAAATAATGTTGTCAGTGGCTTTCCTGCTTTTTAAAAGTTTCAAAAGTTATTCACTTTTGATAGCACAAGGAAGGCACATTGTCACTTTTCCAAGAACACAAGTAAGCGACAACTAAGTGTCTTTGTATGTCACGGATCACGTTACAGGACTTTTAGAAACTGGTCCAGATCTGGCCTGGAGATAAGGTTGATTCATGCTTTCCACAGCGTAGAGAAAATTAAAATTCAGCCAACTTAATGTCCAGTTCTCTACAATATCCCTGTTGTTGGCATTTTAACAGTTGTGGGTTTTTGTTTTTGCAATAATATTGCATTGCCTTGCAGCCCTGTCTTAAAACAATAAAGATTTTTTACCCAAAGTGAACAGTAATCAGCAAAATGATTCTTCTTCCATCAAATGCATCATTCTTCTAAGAGTCACCTGAACAGAATATCAGGATAATTGCACCACTGAGACAATACAATCCAATAAACTCAAACCTGATGCAACTGTGTAGAATAGAGGATGGTGAATGGTGGCGATGATGAGCTATATTAAGCACAGTGGGAACATTTTATCAACTTGTTTACATTATTAAATTTGTTCGCAGGATGATTAAATCCTGAAGAGAAAATTACAAAAACAAAGGCACAAATTAATTAAAACAAGGAGTGATATGAATCTGGTTCACTACAGTAAATTGAAATACAACTACAGGGTCTGGCTCATGCATATGCAATATCATTTCATGACCCGGTGTAGTGTTAATATTATTAAAATTATTAAACCCAGGAGTGTTCTTTTCACCTGGGGCCACATCTGGGTCCCATACAAATCACATTTCCATGGGTTCTTGTTTCCCTATCAGTGTGATTCATGAAAAATGGTTCCGCCTGTCGAGTGCAAAACAGAAGATAAGTTGATTAAAGGCTTTAAAGCTTACCAGTTCTCTACAATGTTTATTTGAAATATTACAGGAATAAATGAGTAAATGGCGATGTTTTAAGAAAGGTTGACACCGGTGTTGTGACTGCCTTAGAGAGCATTGCTCTTTACTTGGCGTGTGGTGTGACTTTGTGAAAACTCACGTTGAACAAAGAAATAATTTAAAAGAAAGAAAGAAAGAAAATGAGATGCTGGGGGAAGCCGCTGTGTGTCTGTTATATACAGTGTTTTCAGTTTCAGTTCAGTGACAGTGTTCAGTGACAGTGTGAGGTTTGTGTTTTACGGACAGGGTTGATGAAGCATATTCTGTCAGATTTACGCTGTATGAACAGATTCACTGTTCATTTAGCTGATTGGAGGTGTTCCAACATGTGCTGCTGAAAAAATGGCGACAAACATCTTGAGCCTGAGGAAGGCTGGACAACTCATTGCTGTTATACAATTCATTATGACAGTGTTACATATTTAAACTGGAGAATCCCAACAGTTGTGTTTTTCATATTAGATTTTTAACTCCTTTAGGCAAATTGTGATTTGTGATTCAGTCCCGGGCAATAAAACAATATATGTATCAGCAGTTGAGCCTTGATCAATAGCAATACGAACATTTTCAGTAGGTTTACTTTCATTAAATGTAAAGTGCCATGAAAGTACATAATGAATATGCCCTGGCTCATAAACAGCTCATCATATCCCTTGACAACAGGGCACATTACACGTGACCAACCAACCAATTAACAGGTGTGTTGTTCGTTTGCGCTGTCTTCATGTGACACAACAACAGACACAGCATGGAGCGAGAAAATGAGTGCAAGGAGTGAGGAAATTGTTTTAAAAAAGCGACTGAAATGAAACATTTTATCAAGATTATTTTTTCAACTATATTACCCAGCCCTGGTTTGTTGGCTATATAAATAAAACTGACTTGACTATAAAAGTAGCATCACTTTGAAGAGTCTGCTTGTTTACCTTCCATGTTTTATCCTGATGCACTGCCATGC
>JAJHUR010099484.1:6778-17586 GCA_027495735.1 Lutjanus campechanus | reverse complement strand
TTTGATGGAGCAGTGACTCAGCGTCTCGGATAGCGGACACCGGTTTGTTCGTAGTTGAGTGATGAATATGGTTTCTCTCCATAAACGTTTTTCTGCATAATTAGTCTGAGCACATAATGTCATCAAGAGTTTTAAATGATTTATTATGATCATTTCTGATTACTTGTTAGCATATTCCTTGTTTTATTTTGGGTCCTAAAGATGGATTTTAATATAAAATGTATCTATATCATGTGAAATTTCTTTTTTTTTTGCAAAAGTTTTTCCGCATTAAAAGTTTCCATTTCAGAGAGCGAAGTGTTGGGTGTGGGTTGAGCAGGGCAGGAATTTCATGGCGGCCATGGCCATCATGGTCCTTCAGTTTGGCCTTGTGCCACTCAGAAAATGCTCTGCCCTACAGCCACAGTGGCCTTGATGACCCGCCCACACGGCCCCAGCTGGTTTTGCTATTTTCTTCTCTGCCTCTTTCCTGTCAATATGGTTTCTAGACATCGGTGTCTTTTGGCGAGATTCTGACTGGACAACATCAAGTGAAATGCTGCACACATAACCAGAGGTGGGTTAGATTTCAAGCATGGTACAGTAGGAACCACAGCCGAGACAGGACAACACAACGTGGACAGGTAACATATGAATAATGGACAGAAATGTTGACCATGAAGCGTAATGTTCCTTTACAATTCTGTGGTTTACACTGCAGACTGGAGACTGTTGACAGTGACATAATGGCCAGATTCAAGCTATATACATTCGTCTCCGCTATGAATCATCTGCATTTCCTTCATGCTGCTGTCCATATCAGTCATGGTCATTTAAATGAGAAAGTTTCTCAAAATAATGAGTTAATTTGCTAAAATAATGACAAATTTTCCAAATTATTAGTTACGTCATTAGTATTTTGATAAAGTTTTTCATTATTTGGAGATACTAACTCATACATTGTACACTATAGGATGATGTCATTATATAGATTGACCTCTGACTGACGTCCAGCGTCCCTGTACTTGGCATTAACAAATCAGGGGAAAAAATAAGAAAAAGAAATAAAATCATCCTTAGTCCTTAAAGTTAGAGTCAGTGGGATCTGTGCAAACTGTTCATAAATGCACCAGAAAGATGCCAGGATGTCAAATATCGACGTTTTGAGTTGGCCCTTGGCATCCTGAGCACAACAAAATAATGAAAAAATAAAAAAAATACAGGCAGAGGACAGAGTTTCTGCAGAGACAGCCATCATCACACACTTGTAGTGGGTCATAAGTCATAAGTCATTGAAAGGGATTATGTATAAAGTATAAGAGCCTTTATTTTTTCTAATAATGTTGCATATTATGCCTCTAAGTTAAATTAATTATTTTTGTGGACTTAAAATCATTGTTTTATTTGATGGCCTTGCTGACCTGGTATTTGGCCTTTGTGCCCTCAAAAAATTTACAATACCAAAGGCCAAGTGGGCTTGACCCTTAACACATGAAATTCCAGACATGGTACTGAGACAGCTCTGAACCTTAACATTATTGATTGCAATCAAAATTCAGGTCATTGAGAGTTGGCTTTAACACATTTTAGCTCTCACAGTAGAGCTCCATCTCAACAAGGAGCTTTATGGAGCCAACCGACCCTCCTGGGCTGAAGCAGCCCGACAAGCACCTCAAAAACTGAACAGTCCCAACAATGACACGCCAGTGAGGTAGCTGAAAGTGGTTTAGAAAATGAATCAAGTGAGCAATCAGCAGGTTAATCATATAACAATTACTGCCATGCAAACAAGTGAAACCTGCTGTTAGCCATGAATAATGCAGGCAGCCCCGGGGCCAATTAGCGGGGTGCATCATCACTTCAAATGGGATTTGTCAGGTGATAACTTAGACACCACCGGCCTGATTTTGACAAAACCTGAAGGGATAATGTGGTTTTTGCACAGGGTCCAGTTCGGCCTTGCTGCATGAGCCCTTGTGGCACCTCATTGTTCATTTTCATCTGCTGGTTCAAGTTCATAAGAGTACTGTGGTGTCTCATACATATATACAGTATATATCTCATACCTGGTCTAATCTTTTTCAGTGTGTCTAGAGCACCATGTTGTCCACATCAGATTCCCATGTTCTTTCTCATCTGGCACAGTATTGCATGTTGTATCCATTGACTGCCTTTCCGTGCCACACTCATTTGTATTCCCATAGCAACCTCACAGCAGTAGGCCTCTGTTCTGACCCGCAATGCCATTCCCTGCTCACAACTGAGCCATGTCAATGTCTCTGTGAAACAATTTGCTAAACATATGTGTCCATGCAGGCAACTAGAAAGAAGTTACACCATGTTCCGCCTCAAGGCCTGTGATGCAGCTTCTGTATAACTTGAGAGTCCCTGTCATATGAAGTGCAATCTAACTCCAAAATCCTCTTATGTTCATCAAAAAGATAGTAATCTTTCTTTTCTGATTTACTCTCCTTTGCTGCACTGAGTGATAATTGACTATTAATGAAATCTCATTATTTTCTATTGTGAGTAGAAAGATGGGTGGATGCAGGAATGTTAACAATCACAGATGTGGGATAATAAAACTGGATTCTACAGTTTGATCAGTTATAAATTTAGCAAGAAATGAGGTGAAGAACAAAGACGCACCATGTTACTCCTGGAATTTTTATTTGTGCAAATCACAAATCTCTTAACAAGCAGTGCCTTTTTTGTGTGGTCGCCTACAAACATAGATACATAGTCGTACCACTGATGCATCCTCCCCAGTACATAATGTCCCACTTCCAATATTGTTTACAGTTCATATAGGGGGGTACCAAGCACACAAATCAGTACTTGCAGGCATACAGTATACATATAGTACATGCTAACTGCAAATATAAAAATACAACTCAGTATGAAATGAAAAACTAAAGACACAAAGTAAAAAGAAACAGTTATGCAACAAAGCAAATACTTTGAGTTCACCATGTCTCCCACCACCCACACATCCACCTAAGGGTGTGCGATGTGGCCCAAAAAAATAACAGCAACATCTATCTGATTGTAATCCTGATTCAAGATTTAATAGCTCCCTTTTTTTCTTAATTTTGAAATGCGGTATATAGCCTAATCTACTTCATTAAAAGAGAGTACTGCATTAAAGGTACTACACAGGTTTTAACGTGGTGACAAAAACCAAGCAAAAACATAACAATCATAATATAACACTTTTCAAGCACTCACAACTCAGTTGCATTGTGCACAATATGTCACCCCAGAGCTGTGTGAAGTAATTCATCCAGTCAGCACAGCCGTCTAGTTGGCTACATCACTCAGTTGGTTTGCTCATGTAGCATAGATCCACTAGTCAATGAGGTTATGAGAAGTATGGAAACAAAAGTAATTACTATTTACTACTAATTTATCATAAAATGACCATGATATGATATCACAGATTAACAACACATGCTAAATTGACAACAACATGACAGCGGTACCTTCCTTTGAAACTTTTATTCTGAGCTGAACAACTGTTTTAGTTTCTCTGTTTCATGTTAATTAGAGTTCCAATTAATGCTGAATGTTTGCTAAATGAGTTAGTGTCTGTTTATGAGTCATGAGAAATCATCAATAATCTTTCAGGAGTGGATGTTGCTGACAGTTAAATCGAGCAAGATGTTATTGGAGGATAAGAGGCTTAGCTTTAAGTTGACAGACAATTGATAGTTACAAACAGCTAATCGACTTACAGTTGTGTCATCGTCACTTGTTATTGTCAAGTTACATTGTTGCACTCGTCTTGCACTCCTACAGTATTCATGCAGCTTGCCTGAGCTTTTCTCAAGCCTGGGGAGGAAGGGGTGGGGGATGGAACTGGGGAGACAAATAAGGAATCAACCTAATTAATATACAGTCTATGGATCCAACTCGAACTTTGGACTACGGTGCACATTTTTTGGGCGTACTGTTACTACATATTGCTCCTTTAAATACTGCAATCTCTGCGATTCACCTGAAGAATAGACTGTGGAAGCCTTCGCTCACAATTTCAATCAGAAATCAAAACATTCCCCACGCCTAATATCGCCCCCTCCATTCTCCCAGCCCTGATCTGATCTTCATCAATGCAGCCACCTGGACTCAATGTGGGTTTTTAGCATCATTCAAGTGATACTATATCTGAAAGCAAACATCCTGCTCGGATAATGTGTGCAGGGCGTCATGTTTTTAGCCGTCGTAAGATCGACTAACCACCATCGCTCTTGTGATGGGGATAATTCCAAATTGGTGCTGTGATTTAATATAAGTAAACAGTACAGCCTCACAGGTTCCGATAACAGTTGTGCCTCCAGCTTAATGGAAATCCACCATTAATGCTATAATATGCAGCATTACTATAAATTGATACATTTCACTTCTCAATCCCCTCCTTCTGGTGCCTATTTCTTTTCTTTGTAAGCCAGCCTGGTTACCCCTCCTAATGGGCAAAGACTTTGTTCCAGCTGTAATCATAATCCATTGAAGAGATGCAGAACTTGTCACAGTCTGAACAGAGATATTAATTTCCCCTCCATGTGGGGCCCTGCTCTGCTGGCCATGTAATGCTATCAGCTTTGAAGGAATCTTGTCTGGTTAAGCCCTTCACAAACGTTCTATTTGACATCCATTTTCTTGCTTAGACTTTATTTGCGCTGATGGTGCAGGAAGGGAATTGCGGAAAGCATCGCAGTTGAGGGGATGTGTCTTCTTTTTAGTTTAAATTCCTTCATCACAGTCAAGATGTTCAATTTATGGGTTAATGTTGTTGTAAATTAATATTATAATATTAATATTATGTTTTTAGGTTTTGTACTGGGTTACTTTAAAACTGTACCTGTTACAAAATTTAGTCAGTAACCTAATCCAATTATCACAATAGTAAAGTAATGTTACTTGATTACTTTCCATTACTTTTGGATTGCCTCAATACCAAATGTGGTTAAAATCTTTAGCCTAATTATACTTTTTATGTTCATTGTACGTTTGCCAGTTTTTTGTCCAGCTGTTCCATACTTTATGTCTGAGTGTACGTTTATATTAATAGCAGTAATTATAAAAAATAATGATTAAATGTTCTTTATTAAGTAACTAAAATAAAACAAATATTTTTTCAGTTGTAGTACTGACAGGTTAGCTGTATAGCTAACGTTAGCAGTTCATATGTGTAGCTAACATTAGCATTTGGTCTGTGTAGTTAACATTAGCAGCTGGTTTGTGTAGCCGTGTAGTTAACGTTAGCAGTTATAATGTTGAAATTTCCACCTAGTGAAGCATTTTTTCACTAGAGGCCATGATAATGAACTGACAGTAAGAAGAAGCCTGTTTTGGTCAGACCAGAGAGGCATTGTGGGACATTTGTTATTTCAAAATAGTAATCCTGCTAATAATTCCAAATTTAACTAAATATATCTGTAATCTCATTACATATTTATTTTCTGTAACTGTAATGGAATGTTATCTTTTTTCAATCCTAATTACATAATCAAGTCACATGTAATCTGTTACTCCCTGAACCTGTGTTCTGTCCTAAATGTACTCAACCGTCTAAAATAATGATGAGCAGATACTTTTTGTGTAAGAGAAGATGGATGTTATGTTTCCCAGAAAAATAGCACAAAACACATGCTATAGTATTATATATAATACATATGTCAGAAGAAAATTAATGAGCTAAAACATTTTTTAAAACTTGATTTATTTGTTTTACCAAGAAAATTGTATGGAAACAGTGGAATTTCTGTGTAATACAGCTGAATTTAAACCCAGGACAACTGAGCACTTCCAGTATGCAACATTAACTGTGTTGTCATTTTATTTATTTATTTATTTTATTATTTTTTCTTCTCATCCTTTTGTCTTGAGCAAACAGTGACTTATTTTTCTTGCCCTTGGCCCTGAAGCCTACAATGTATCTTAGCCCTAGAGCCACTGCTAATGATGTTATTGTTCGTTTTCTGTTTTTTTGTGTTTATTTAATGATGTTGAAACTGCATGAGCTGAGCCTGATGCTGTTTTTCCTCTAATCACGATTTTTTTTTCCCATTCCCACATATAGAATTTGCACCCTCAACTACAGCATAAATAAGAGGTCTTATATTTCTTATATTTATTATTCATACAGTATGTGGCCTATTTACCCTGCTCCCGTTATGCGAAATACTAGTTTCTGAAATGTAAATGGAAACCAATATCAACTTAGTCAGTAAAAAGACTAACAGAATGTGAGGCATCAACAGTGAAGGTCTGCAATCTGAGTCGTGCAGGCATTGAGCTGCAAACAGAGTAACAAGGCCTGAGGTAATACATGAGCACAGGTGGTGAGTGCTAGAGAAGGTATTGCTCTGCACCAGGAATCCTTGATGAACTCTGACAGATTTCACCTACGAGGCAGACACCCTGTCCCTGGCCGAACAGCTGCCTTCCAGTTTTTTTTCTTTTTTCTTTTTTAATTACGGCTGTAGTGACTTGTATGCAGATCTGCAGGAGTTTGGTGCTCCATGGCTCTAATTGTAAAAGTCACACTGATTTACATGATTATTCTGTTTATCTGATTAGATCCCTTCCTCTCAGCAGAGTAATGAATGTTATTGCAGGGACAATTGCCTTATTACAGTACATGTACAATAATAATAATGTGTGATTTCAGCATGGAAATGTATTTTCTCAGTTACATTCCTCAAATTGGAATTGATTTAAACGACCAGTGAAGTCGTTTAGTGGCGTCTAGTGGTTACCTTGCAGATTGAAAACACCTCGCCTCGCCATGTGCCAACCATGTGGGAGAACCAATGATGGTTCATATCTAGAGCCAGCGTTTGTCTGTTCTGGGCTACTGTTGCGCCATGGTGGGGCAACATGGTGGCCTCCATGAGGACCTGCGCCCTCTGTAGATTTAAATGGCCAGGTTTTCCCCAGTGTATTGCAAGCCTGGTGGTCCACAGTGAAACACTGTGATGATGATATTATTGATGCCGGGCAAGCGTCCGACGTACACTCCTGTGCTGGCTTTTAAAGGGTATTCTTTTACGAACCACATGTCCATAACTTAGGCAAGTTGTGTTCAGCCTCTGAAATTTGAAACAAAGTTAGACAGTGAACTATACGGAGGAAGCTAAGCTAAGTATAAAATGGCGCAAATAAGAAAGGCACAACAAAAAGACACTAGGAGCAGCCTGTAGAAAAACACAGTTTTACGATATTACAGCGACAGACGACTCAGCAGGCGATGACTGTCAGCCTTCGGCCCAACCCTAATCGGAAACTAGGCTAAAATGTGAACGCAATAGAGGCTAAGTCCCTCCCCATCCATTCTTTTAACCCCGTTTGAATTGTGCCATAAATTACACATACAATGTTTGTCAATTTAAAAGATAATTTTACAAGTCAATAAAGAATTTATTTATGTATTAATCCTTGCAGGATTAATCCTTAAGGGATTAATGAGGGAACAATGAGGGAAATCCTGAACGGTTCACTCTACGGTAACAAAACCACAAAAATTCTTACTTTCAGGTGATTATACGCTAATGGAAACATACCTATGAATATAACATTCCATTTCTGCCATATTCTGCCAATAAATCCCTGTTAATCTCACACAATGGACCTTTAAGAGTAACTGATTGCGACCTGTAATGGAAAATAAATCATGAAAAATGGTATGCTCCTTATAAAATATGGGCTTTTTTAATCAATGGTTATTGTGTCAACCCTGTTCATTGAGCTCTGTTGTTATCAGACTCCAGTCATTTTTATATTGTATACTTTACAGATTTGACAAATGGATATCAAGTATTGTAGATTCAGCACTATCTATAGAGAATTACCCAGCTGCGCTCAGTGTATGCAAACATGCCCAACTGAGTAAGCATTATAGATCTCACCTATTAGCAACCTGACAGGTGAGAACTGTTGATGGCTTATAGTAATATTGAATCGAGCCAAATCGGCTTTATTCAGACACAGACGGGACCGCAGGTTCCATCTCACAACCCAGCCTCACCTTTACATGCGAAAAGGGGGAAGGAATAATGGGTTGAGATAGATAATACGGGCCAGGCAGCAGTCTTATACGAGGCCATTCCCCTCAGCAGCGAGCAATCATGATTTTATAGAAGCCGAGGCGGCACGTCGGTGGGTTTAAACATTACACTACCTGCAAGTACTTACAGGAATCTGCACTTCTCCGCCGTTTCTGTTATTGTTTTATCGCTCGTCGTCTCTTGTCTGCTGTTGCACAGCCCTGACGAGAGCTTAAGCTCCTGAAAGCCTTGCCTTGTCAAGCATCAAGTCACATTCACTGTCACATGCACCGTATTGTCACAAGCCACACCACATTCTCGCAGTTTACATTTACTTTTCGAAAAAAGGTTTGAACTCCCTCCGAACATCAGCTCACAAATGTTTAAGAGCTGTGACAGTGTTTTACTTTTAACCAGTTTGGCCTCATTTTGGAACCCAGATTTCAGTTTTTTTTCCCCTCTCCACTGTCATGTAAATTTGCGCACGCAGTGTGAAAAGTCTAAATCTTTCTGTGTAAAAATAACTCCATCTGGTATGTTTTTTTATTCATTTCTTTATGCTAATAGAGGAGTCTTGTGCATTTTAGGATGTCGCTCAGTTTTTCCACCTCTGTAAACGTACAGTCAGCTTTGTCGAAGTGGATCTTGGCGAACCAGCAAGCGAGGGACTATATTCTTTAGAGTGCTGCCAAGTTTAGCACTAATAGAAACATTTATCAAGACACTTCACCCTAAATTGAGGGGAGATTAAACATATTTAACTTGGATTAAACTGGACAATCAGGGCCACTCGGGCTGTTTTATTCCACTGTTTTATAGTTGCTTTCGGCACCTGTGAACAGTATTCTTCCCCTGAACATTAGTCAGACAAGCCTTGGCACAGCCAGATGAAAATGACAGCGTGGAATTTATCTTTCTCCTGCCCTAAAAACAACAACAGAGGCTCATTGTCATGTGGTGCGGTGTTCATAATGGATCCGCTGTACTCTCTCATTACATGTCTGTGAGGAACAAAACCTAAATCTTGACAAATTATCACCGGCGTAACACAATCGTGACGGGCCCCAGTGGAAACAGTTTTGCCTGGCAGCCCCAATACATTGATCATTTGGCAGTGATGAGGCCTAATGATCATAATAAGGCTCGTGCCCACAGTCCCAAAAGAGAGAAGAGAGAGAAACTGTCCTCACTCATTAGATCCACCTGTGTTCACTGTGCAGAGTGCCGTCTACAACTGTGGTTCACAGCCTGTTTTGTCAAACAATGCGTGTTACAAATGTGGTCATATGAATTAATTTTGAAGTAGGTGTTATTTAGCACTAATAATTAAATCAAAATAGAAACTGTTACTACTTTCATGCAGTTATACTGTCAATTCTTACATGTTTTAGTTATGTTTGTACAGACCACTCTGCAAGTGCCAGAATCTGGTCATATCAACCATTTGTGCATTATAAAACTATTTATTTATATGTTTATTCATTAATTTTAGCTATAAATCCATAACTTTTAGTTAAATATTTCCACTCTTATTCATTACTTTTAGCTAAAAATTTCAACTGATTAAATCCGTTACTTTTAGCTAATTATTTCAACCTAGCTAACTATTTCAACTGTTTCTTCATTACTTTTAGCTAAATATTCAAAAAGTTAGCCATTACTTTTAGCTAGGCTATCTATTTCAGCCATTTATGCATTAGCTAACTATTTTAACCAGGCCCCCAGGAAGAGCACCATGCTTTAAAACCACTTTGACATAATGGCCAAACCATGTAATAACATTGTCCCATGATGCACTGCTGGCCAAAAGGACTTTTCTCCCATAAGCTTACATTGTGAAAGAAGCAGCTGTAAAACAGTACATTTTTTTGAGCATCATAGCCCCTGTGAAATGATTCGTGTCACTATTAAGGCTAAACCAAAAGTTAGCTGCTCGGCCAAAGGAAGTCTTATAGCGCACTTGCTTTATGGGCTGTACACCGCAGGAGCATATACAGAAGATCTGACATGGAGGTTGGCTTAATGCACCAGCAAGCAGCTCTCACAGGAATGAACAGAGGCCTGCCTCCAATGTTGTATCCAGCTCTCTTTATATTTCCATGATTTCAGCTGTTTATCCATAACATTTTTATCCCTGGTTGCGAATCTCTGATCTACAAGGCATTTTCTAACTCAACACCAGCCTTTTGTTAGTGTTGTTATTTGCTGACTGTTCCATTCCAATTAAGCAGAGGCAGACACTCGGAAAATGTATTGATCCACAGCAGAATACCTTTTGTCCTTTCTTCTCTGTTTTTATCTACGCTGCTTTAAATCTGTTTGTGACACAATTAATAGGCCCTAGTTTGTGATAGCTTGTGATAAACAATCAAGCTTCTCATTCTTATTATCTGCTTCAATATGACATCAGAAAACTACTGTACTTAAGTCATGACGGTGCGGAAATGACCGACCGACTTTTATACTGAATACAATCGAGTGCTTCCCACCAGTATTTCAAACAACACTGGGTGCAGTTTGAAATTCTTTTCACGTATGTGCTTAAATTATAGACCACAAAGATCAGTGGTAGATGCTCAGTGCACGACCGTCACATCAAACCAAATGTGACAGGATTTAGGGCTATTTTTAGTTTAACAGCCACTCGGATTACATGGCTATAGAGCTGTGTCCTAAATTCAACAATTACTGCAGCCGACAGTGTTTATTGGCTGATGAGGTCCACAGTTTTTTTGGGGTGGTGATGGTGGTGTGTGTGTGTGTGTGTGTGGGGGGGGGGCTGTC
>JAJHUR010099483.1:1778-33597 GCA_027495735.1 Lutjanus campechanus | reverse complement strand
AATCAAATACAAAATGAATGAATGATCTTTATTGCAGTTTACTTTTTTACAGTAAAATGAGATTTTGCATGACTCCTCTCCATATAGCTAAAATTAAACAAATAAATAAAAGCTGTACCAGAAAAACAAACTGAACACAAGGAAGCAGCATTTAGTTGTTAGGCTGTTAACAAATTGCCAGAAGACCTTATATGTGCCCTAATGTAGGAATTTTGAAGTCCAGGTTAAACAAATTTCTCTTTTCATGCACCTACAATTGATTTCTAAAGTTTGTACTTAATGCACTTTAACCCTGAAGCAGACTAATAATCACTGCCGCCAGGAGCAACGTCTCAGGCTTACAGCTCAGCTCTACTTTTTGTCCACAGTCCTCTATTTATTGCATTTTATTATAAAAAATATCCATCCATCCATCTTCTTCATCTTATCCGGGACCGGGTCGCGGGGGCAGCAGTCTAAGCAGGGATACCCAGACTTCCCTCGGTTCCAAAGCCCCTAATGACTGACAAACAAACGAGGAAGCTTACGTTGCCCGGATTGGCGTCACCGGGGCCCCACCCTGGAGCCAGGCCTGGGGTTGGGGCTCGTGTATAAACAGACCAAGTTGTCTCCTTATAAGTTAAAAAATGAAAGTGAATACAACTCCTACCTCCATCAGCATTTTCTCTATCAGAGTGACAGCTCTCTGCAGTAGCTCTGATGGCGAGACTATCACCTAACTTATGCGTTTCAATTTTTATTCTTTTATTCTTGTACGTTTTGGTGTTTTTTGTGTGTCGTATAAGCTACTGCATGGCCAGATTTTCCCCTGGATCAATAAAGTATCCATCTATCTATTCAAAAACAAGAACAGGTGGATTTAAGATAAACAAGCAAAGAGGTCTTGAAGTCATGAAAGGAGGAAATCGATCTGAGCGAAACAGGCAAATTATTCCTGTCTGAAGGTGCTTAAACTTAAAAGCACATCTCTCTATTTCTTTAAAAATTTTAGGGACGATAAAAAAAGAGTTGTTGAGTGTGGCTAAGTGAATGTTCTGTGATCCAAAAAGAGTCAAAGTCAAAGTCACTTTCATAATGTTTTTATTCCATTGATTGTACTTTTTATATCCTTTTATAGTGCTTATCTTCTAATGACTCTTTTTAATGACTAATGTATATATTTTGTACCTTCTTTTAATTATATTTGTTATACAGGTGTTCTTTTATCTGTGTAAAACATACTAAATTGCCTCTGTGTGCGAAATGTGCTCTATAAATAAACTTACTTGCTTGCGATGTGTAAGGCTACTACAAGGAGTTTTTAACTGGTTATGAAACATGCTCAGTTTATTACTGGTGCCTCTATATGACCCACATAAGCAAATGAGATCATCAGTGAGAAAATTGGCTTTTTCTATACAGTTACTCTTAATGTCTGCCACGGGGTCGGATTGTCCTTGAAATAAGATGAAACAAGCCTGTGTTTACATTTTCCCAGCCAAAGTTACAGTGAGCAGCACATTAGCCAGTTAAAAAGAAGCAGGAGGAGATTTTTATGTCGCTCTTGTCCACAGGGTTCCTCCAAAATCAACAAAATACTAAAGTTCCCTGCAGAAGCTTTAAAGTAAATTACACTGAAATTACAAATTTACATGGGTGACTGTTAGAAATATTAATAAATAGATGCTCAGTCTTAAAGCAGCAAAACTAGGCACTAGAAAGAAATTATCTGTCTAGTTTCATTTAATAAAGGCCTGATGTTATTAATAATGCATTCTTTATATTCTGTATGTATTCATATTTTTTCTCTTGTTACTATTTATTTATTTATGTAATTGCTGGATGTGACTGTGACTAGAATCAATAATATATGCAAGTAGCTTATTTAGCAGCCGAGTAATCTGTACTGGTTCCAGTGTTGCACCTCTGTGGATGATGATGTATATATAACTTATGAATATCTGTTGATGAGACTAGCACATTCATTTTTATCAGTCCAGTGGTTTAAAATCTGTTATAACGCAGGGTCATGTTAAGGTTAAATCTTAAATTCTACTCCCAAATCAGACGGATACAAATATTTAACCAGAGCAATATCCCCCACAGTTATAAATCACATAGATTAATAAATATTAAGCGTTCCTTCCTGCCCTCATGTCCTCGGGGCACAGATATGATAATAACGTTTGCCATATAAAGTCTGAGGAATTCTTCCCTTGTGGTTTGTAGATTTCAGGGGAGTTCCCTCTCGAGGAATTACAGTTGTACGGGACTGCTAAAAGTGTGGCGTGATGAATGACTTTTTCTCGCCGTTTCTCCGTGCAGATTTTCAGGAACCTTACGCTGTGGTGGTCCTTCTAGAAAAGGATTTAGTGGTGATCGACCTTGCACAAAATGGGTGAGTCTGCCTCTGTTAAATAACTCCTCATCATCTTTCGTTTCTTAAATGTAGGCTGAAACGTCACGGTTGACCCATTAGTGCTAATTATCTTTGATATGTATTTCCTCTGATGCAACTCACTGTCATAAATCTTATTCTTTAGTTTGCAATGCACTGATACTGACCAGACAGACTAATTAAATTTAGAGTGACTCTGTCTGTGCTCTCTTCTTGTTCATAGTTACCCCATATTCGAGAACCCCTATCCTCTGACTATCCACGAGTCTCCTGTGACCTGCTGCGAGTACTTTGCCGACTGCCCTGTGGACCTCATACCTGCACTTTACTCTGTTGGCTCGCGGCAGAAACGACAGGGCTACAGCAAAAAGGTATGATAGCTGTCCCTGTGAGCTTGTTACCGTGCTGATGTTAGCATGGTGCCTGCCAGGCTAAAGCTTTGCAGACTGTTTGCATGGTCGCATGCAGTCTTGTTCCAATAATTATTACCAAATGACATAGATATTTTTGGGAAACTTCCTTGGAAATTATCAGGAAATGACAGAACTGCAAAAGTAAGTGTGACTATCGCTAAAGGAATTGCTAACTGCTTTTCGTCATCACTGATTGCAACCATTTAACGAGCCGTTAACTTGCTGATGAGGTAGCGTTTGGTCTTATAATTAGAGAGATAATTTTTGCAAACTTTCTTGGAAATTATAAGGAAATGACGGAACTGTAAGATACGCATAATTGTCACTACAGAATTTCCTCCTTGACGTCATTGATAGCAACCATTTAAGGGTTGTTTAGCATTTAGCTCAAGCTTTGCAAAGCCACTAGTGTGATAGTGTTTGGCCTTGTTCCTATAGTTAGTACCAAATTACATAGATATTTTTGTCAAACTTTCTTGGAAATGATTAAGAACTGACAGATCTGTAAAATAAGTGTGACTGTCGCTGCAGAATTTCCTCCGTGTCATCAGTGATTGCAACCATTTCAGGACTGTTCTTGAGCAGAAGCAGTAGAGACAAGTTTTACTTTAGAAATAAAATAAATTACTACTTTATCACAAAATAACTCCTTGAACGCACCTCCCATTGCAGATTAATGATGTATAACAGCGTAATCATTTCCCGAGGGTAGAATTTCCCTTCATGTCGTTCTGGATAGCAGTGCCATAAAAGAACTAAATGTCTGAATTAGAAATGTAAATGTTCCACACTATACCCTCTAACCATGATGCCGTACTCCAAGATCCACAAGGTTACTGGATAAAGGACACATTAATACATACCTTTGCATACTTTAGCTACAAACTGCATGCAACATCTGTTCATTTGTATTAGCGAAACTAAAGTGTATTTCTCAATGTTTCTGTGAGACTAAATGGACTACATAAATAGTGTCATATTACCTAACGATCCTCCGCTCTCTTTGCACACCTCCTCTCTCCTCTCATTCTCTTCTCTTATTCCTGTATCATCTTAGACAGACCCCCTGCACTCTCAGCTATTATGTACGCCTATGTTCTTTTCCCTGTCGCCTTGTTCTAGCTTTCTGTCGGAAATGTCAGCATGTACTGACCCAAACTGACTGCCTAGCTGCTCCCTTTTTTTTCCTCGCTAAGCAAAGGCCTGGATGAGCTGCAGGAGGGCATTCTCACATAAAGATCACCATGAGTCATCCCTGTGACCTTTGTATGTGTCAACGTGTTCAAAGCCAAACCCCCCACCGACACGCACTCACACTCTCAGATGGAGATGCGCGCACATCGAGGTGCATAATGTATAATTGCAAGACGTGCTGGCTGCAAGACGTACACAAAGGATTCCTGCCTGTTTTCCCCATTCACACATGTGCAATTTGAACATGTCACCTATTACAACCCCACAGTACACAGCTTTTTAATGTGGAAACTGGTAAATTTTATTGTGTTTGTAAACATACATAACTTCTGAATTAAAGGTCAAAATGCATTCTGTTTTTATTCACATTTTAAACAACTTTTTTTTGGAACTGGGGTTGTATTATTGAAATCGGTGTTCCTATTGACATGCTGTTTATTGACATACCCGTACGTTTATCTGTGCTCTCTTACTGGCTGTAATGTACTGTTTGTTGTCTGCTGTCTATCCAGGAATGGCCTATTAGTGGTGGAAACTGGGGTCAAGGCACGCAAAGCTACCCAGAGATCATCATCACTGGGTAAGACAATACTGATTTCATTAGCATTAGCATTATCACCTTCCTGCAACTCAATTACTTTCACCTCTGCCGCACTGTCTGGTCGCCGCAGCAAAGGAGCTCGTCTCAAGACATTTACTGTAGGTCTTTATTTATTCCAATCATGTGCACTTTGCTCCATTTTGATGTTTATTATCCCACGCTAAGCTGTCAACAAGAGGAGTGGGGGCGTTTTTTAACAGAACACACGCACTGACGGAGTGACATTGAGGCATGGGTTTGGCAGTTTTGCTCGTCTCCTTCCTTCCTCCCTCTCTCGTCACCCCTACAGTGCCGTATTACTATTCTGTCCAGGTTTCTTGCTCTTCTTTCTAAGAGTGCCACAGCCTGCAAAACATTTCTCTCCCAGTCCACTCAGCTGAATTGGCAACAACACAATGAGGAGTGGAGAAAAAATGGCAACCAAAAAACATGATTTTTTTTCTGACAGTGTCCTTTTCTGTGACACTAATGGAGATGCTGTCATGCTTATCACCTGCTAATGAGTGTAATCCTGTGTACACTCATCACACTTGGGTTCAATTAATTCTTAAGCAATTATCAAAATATGTGGGCATTATTATGCTGATGTAACTCTTCTGGGAAGGCTTTCCACAAGATATTGAGAAGCTGGCTGCAGGGATTTGCTCCCACTCACTCGGAAGAGTTTCAGTGAGGTCGGCCACTGCCTGTGGGCAATAAAGCCCACTCAGGTGTCTGATGGGGTCGAGGTCAGGGGTTTGTGTGGGCCAGTGAAGTTCTTCCACCGCAAACCAGCGAAACCTGCACGGAGTCAGTGCTATGGGTTATGGACTAGTCAAGTCAAGGGGTTTTACTTACAGGTATCTGCTATTAGCCTTAACCTGGAGTGTGTGAAAAGTGAAACTGGACTGGTTTCCCAGAACAGAGAAGCAGCCAGGAGGTGGGTCAGCTTACCAAGTAACATGCTAAGCAGGCCCCTTAGACCAGGCCTTTGCCAGGGCTGTTATCAGCTCCATTTAGTGGTGAGCTCTGTCTTGTTTCCTCAGTTCAGTTCAAGTTAGTTGGTTGGATGGATCCAGAAATAAAAGATTTGGTTTTCAAGCAAAAGTCCTTGAGCTGAAAGGTAGTGAAGCTGTAGTGTGTCCTCAGTGGAGCTTTCCAAAAGGCTAGCATCTCTATAAAAATCCTTCAGCCACTCAACGCCTCACGTACACCTGAAGCTCATCACATCATTAACTAGTCAGTTTGATGTGTGTGCGTGTCTCACAGTGACGTCATTTCCACAACACACAGCTTTACCACACCTCATTACTATTTTTCGGTTAAAACTAGTCCAAAGGGTTTGGGGAAAAGTAAAAGAAAAAGAGGAGCTGTAACTCCTCATCACTCTGAACACTTGTCGTAACAGAGATTGATGTCCGCCAAACTTCTGATGCATGTGTGCATCATAGGTGAGCTCCGGTACACAAATAGCACTACACCTCCGTCACAGAACTGGATATTTAAATGGATTCAGTGTGGGCAGAGTGCGTGCAGTGTGATATAATATGACGCAATAGTCAGACTCTTGCATTTAATTTGGACACCGTGTAAGATGCTGAGTGCAAAACATGAAAATCAGCCCCAGAACAGTACCAAAATTGTATAAAAAAGTGCAAGTGGAGTATAAAAAGTACAGGAAATTGAGTGGACAGGAATGTCCATATACTTTTGAACATATAGTCTAACTGCTGGTTAAACAACCTTGATTGGAGTTATGAAAATGATATATAAATATATAATTTATCTTGATTTTTGACAGCAGAGTAATCCAAAAACATTCTCTAATTGATAGTCTAGAGATGTTTCACTGTAATGCTGCAGATCTTACAAACAGATTTATTTTGATCAGACTAGAATTCAGTGTTAAGACTCTGAAATTGTAAGACAACAGGACAGAAATTGAAATTCATCTCTCTCTTGTTCCTCTACTTTTGTCTTTTTCTTGCTCTGCCTGTCTTGAATTCCCAGGCACGCTGATGGAACTGTGAAGTTCTGGGATGCCTCTGCAAGTGAGTTCCCTCGACGGCTAAGCTTTGTTTATGCTTCACTAAATTATAACTTTTAAAAGTTCTCTAAGAAACAACGGATAACACAAGGACGTCCTGAGCTTCAACTGAAATATGAAACAGAATGGAGCCTAAAAGAAACAGAGCAACTTTAAAACTTGAATAAAAATGTATCATGCATATCTCGTAGTAATTATTATTTCACATTCAAAGCACCACTTTGCCTCTGATTTCATACTACTTGAAGTTCCATTCTATGTCTGATATCCCTGGATTGGAAGTGATACTTCTCTTTTTTCTGCTTTTTTTTGTCTAGTAATGCTCCAGGTGCTCTATAAGCTCAAAACAGCCAAGGTGTTTGACAGAAACCGGTCCAAGGAGGACAAGGGCAGCACCGAGGTGTCAGATGAAGACCCCTTTGCTATTCAGATCATGGCCTGGTGCCCTGAGAGCCGGATGCTGTGTGTGGCCGGGGTGTCAGCCAATGTTATCATCTACCGCTTCAGCAAGCTGGAAGTAACTACTGAGGTGGTGCAGGTCGGTGACGCTTTATAACCTTATTTTTTGATGCCATAATAGAGAGGAGAAAGGAAATAGATATGTTTTCCTGGACACAAATGAGGGACATCACGTAACTCTGCAGCTCTAGAAAACATTTAGCTCTGTTATTATTTGCCCCCCAGCACTCGCATCCTCCACTGTTTTTAAGATGTTGAGACATATTCACAAATACACACACATGCTCTCAAAGATCTGCCTAGTCAAAGGCAGTATGGTTGCCATGCCAACAGACGGAGCAGTGAACAAGCAAAGCTAGACTGTCATTATAATCTGCCTTGATAGCGACGAGAGTGCTTATGGGGGAGTGATGGGAGCCAGTGTTTAATGGCATACAGAGAAATGCTGTTTAATCTGTGTCTGTCATAGTTAGTGCTCAGTTTTTGCTGTTGGTCCCTGAAACAGGGGAGCGTTAAAGGGGTAATTCGGATTATTTGAAGTGGGCTTGTATGAGGTACTTAATAGTAGTAGTCAGTGTATCACCTACTGTATTTGCCAGTCGGCACACCCCCAGTTTAGAGAAACAGAGAGGACTACCACATGCTAAGCATTGTAATGCTGTGGACAGGGTCAGCAGCCAAACATACGTTAGCCACACGAAATGTTCAATTTAAAAGAAATAAATATCAGTTAAGTGTTAACTATATTTAAAATATTTTCACTGCCTTACCTTGCCTTGAAATCAGTAGGTGCGTTTACATGGACACAAATATTCCAGTTTTATTCGGTTTAAAAGCCCAAACCGAATAAAACTACTTCATATAAACACCTCAATCGGAAGGAACATGCCCATCTCTCGTCATGGGAACCACAATGACTGACAGGCTTCTCAGCCTCTAACTGTATGCCACCTTCATGAACGTAGGAAAACACAGAACAACATAAAAGATCCCTATCATATCCCGTCACACATGCACTGAACTTCGCAACAGCTGATCCGCGCTACCTCCACACACGCACACACGGACAGAGAGAGAGGGAGAAAAAGAGAGGGAGAGAGAGGGAGACAGATGTGTTATTTTATTGACAGTTGTGTACAGAAGTAAAAGCTACTGTTTTTAACAAATTTGACCGCCAAAAGTTGACTGCAAACGTCACAGCGAGTTTATTCGGTTTATTCTGAATAAATGCAGTGGCTCATGTAAACACCCAATCGGATTAGATCATGTCACATGTAAACAGTTAACCTGAAAGACTCATTTGGAATGAATTTAATCGGAAAGAGGAAAAGTGTCCATGTAAACGCACCTAGTGTTATATAAGCCTCATATCTCTCCAAAACAACCAGACTCCTAAGACAAAATCAGTCACTTTACCTCGCAGAACACGGCAGTTGCTGGTTTATTGCTGCCTGTGTTATTATGTGTTGTAAAAAGGATAGCTCGCACTTTCCGAAGTCACACAATAACACAAACGGACAGAATCCTTGTTTATGCTTGTGCAAGACACCGTGGCGCAGGATGCTGCAGACTCAGACACAGACATGATGTTCGCTGCAGTATTATCCTAAACGTCAGGAGACAAACAAAATATTCTGCGAACAAGCAGGAAGTCAGTGTGTGTTACAGGATGACTGTCGTTATGCAACATGGCAACATACGCTGCACTAGAGCTTGTCATTGCTTTGACAAAAGCAACGCAAGAGGAGATGGTCCGCCTGTCCCTTACATGCAGGAGGATGCCACGCTCGGGAATATAATGCCTCACCTGATACGGTTACTTCTTTCCAAGAGTATTCACAAAAATTCAGAGGTGCATGACCAAGCAGCACAACAACTTTCGGGGCATTCGCACGACGCACAGCACCGGATATGACATAATTTTTGGCATGCAACAGGGACACTATGGCGAGTATAAATCCAGCTTGACAGACTGAGACAGGAACTTCAGTGTTCTGCCAGGTAAAATTACTGATTTTGCTTGTGGAGTTTTGTTGGTTTGGGGAGAACGATATTTGGCTCATATATCAGTAGTTTCCCATCAGAAAAGGCCGTCTGACAGCAAAGTAAAGTGGTGCAAATATTCTAAATATAGCATACACTTAAACTGATATTGATTTACAGCAGTTCATTGCTTGACTTCTATGCGGGTACTCCTTTCTGCTTGTCCTGACTGTGTGCCGACCAGCATCTACTGTAAGTAATACACTGTCTATGGATAAGTACCTCATACAACCCCACATTTAACAATCTGAACTGTCCATTTAAATAGATAACTGGGAAGATACTTTATTTATTCATAATTCTGGCAACATTTGCCTTGCTAAGCAGTTGTTGCTGTGGTGTTGTTGCTGTAGACTTGCTCTAGACAGAGATCACTTGTCAATCAAAGTGTGTGGGAGGTGCTGTGATGTGCTTTTCCTCGCAGATCTGCAAATGAATTTTAATGTTTTAGCTGGTGCCCTTTATGTGCTCGGCACTGCTTCTCCTAACTATCCAAATCTTTTGTTCTTCCAAACATACTGGCCTTACAGCAAAAGGTTTTCATGAGTCTGCAGAGTTCAAGGGTCTTGCTTAAGGCACCTTGCAGCAGGAGACCTATTCAAATCAGCCATCATCTTCCTGTTAGAGGTTTTGTTCCCCCCTCTCGTGTGGGTGACTAGCTGCCAGTGAGCACTGATGCATGTGTCAGAGAAATTTCAGGCACTTTTTCCTACGCTTCAAGCATGTGATTGGGATGTGGATCAGGACTAGATATATGCAGTTGCAGCGAGGTGTAATTAGGAGAGCAGCCTCCCTTCTCACAAGGTCAAACACCTCGCTGTAACCTCGCGGAAATGGAGGAAGAGGAGGACAGACACAGGCGGGAGTGAGAATTTGAAGGAGGACACTGATCACTCTTCACTCCCACATGTCAGAGGGGCTAATGAGACTGACAGAATGCAAAAGAGAAGAGCTTATGCACAATGTGTGTGTATATCTGTGTGTGTGTGTGTGTGTGTGTGTGTGGCTGTGTGAAGGCGGAGGTCGCGGAGAAGTAGCCTGAAGGAGGACTTAGAAGGAATGGAATATTTCAGTATTGGAGGACCTCTTTGACTCTCAATCTGCCTACACACACATGCACACACACACACACACACACACGTCAAATAAATCTCTGTCATCAAAGTGACTGTGAGTGTGTGTTTGGATGCCATTCACGGTCGTATAACCATTCCCATCACCCTCAAAGGAATTTATGAAGTATTATTGTTTACAAGAGTTTTAAACCTTTATCATGATTTTGATTATCTCCTGTTTTCAGCGTTCAGAGTCCTTGAAAAAAAATAAAGGCATAATATGTAACATTTTCCTAAAAAAAAACAACGTATAGACTCATACTGTATAAATATATTCCCTTTCACTCATCACTTATGCAGAAGTGTGTGGTGGTAGCTGTATCTGCAGAGATCCTGCCGTCTGCCTGTGTTTCTTTGTTTTAAAAGAAATAAATCTTTTTGGTGCGTTTACAACCAGCTCTGACAAATCCTACTGATTCTACATTTAGTGTGATGTGTTCAAAGTTTGCAAAGTGCTTGGATTTTGGATTAAGCGCTTAAAACTGCTTGAAATTGTAATTGCATTACCTTTCACAATAAATCACTCTCCGACTGAATAGTTTGCTTTTTAGATAAATAATTAAAACAAGTCTAATTAGCCTAATTGCTTTTGTGTTTTGGCACAAAATGACGATGATGCTGCTTAAGCTGCACGTGTGGTTACACTTACTGTCAGTCTTTGTTGATTTGTGCCCTCTGATGGAGCAGTAAGCCACAACATGTCAAGAGGTTGCTGTTTCAGTGAGTGTTGGCTTGAAAGTTGAAGTCATTTGTCTGGTAATTTACCCTTTTTGCTCTGTGCTCCAATAACAGTTGAGCAAGCTTGGTACCCAGCAGAACCTCCGCCAACTTTCCCCTTTCCTGTTTTCTTTTCTTATATTTGCTATAAGAAAAGAAAACAGGAAAGGGGAAAGTTGTACTAGGCTTGTTTATGTTGAAAAGAAAAAGAAATGTCAAAGACTGTTAAAAGATGTTGTTGCAAAAGCGACAGAAAGTCACATCTTAAATTAACTTAGCAAAACACTACCTGACTAGCAAGCTAACAATTAAATAGCATAGGTAATTCATTAGCTATCATTTTGCTAACATTAGCCATTAGATGTAATGAGCTCACCACTGATTGATGTAGATTAGCTAGCTAGTTAGCTAGGGTTTGTTAACATTAGCTATCAAATATAGCCTAGCTGCTAACGGTTGATGGAGACAAGCTGTCTAGTTAGCTCTTTTGTTAAGTTAGCTCATTTTGCTAACATTAGCTAACTTCAGATGTGAATATATATACAGTATATAAATATATTATGTTGTTTTTACATGTCTCCTGCAACATCTTTTAATCATCTTTAAAATTTGGTTTTCTCTTCAACATAGACAAGCTGTGCACATAGCATATCTAAGTACAGGAAACAAGAGAGGTTCTGCTGGGCGCCAAGCTTGCTCAGGTGTCATTGGAGCACAGAACAAAAGGGGCCACTTTGTTATGAAGGGTCACTCTTTTGAGCAATGAGTTTTATATTGGCTTAGCCATGTTATATCAGATGCCAAGTCTACCTACAGACAATTTTGAAACAGGAATCTTGTGTGGTGTTTTCCTTTAATGTCACCTTCTAAAGAATTCAGTAATGCAGTCATGAAATATTTTGGTTGTTTATTGCATAATGACATCTGATTTAATCTGATGAAGAAATTAAATAGGGCCTAACCATGTATATACATATACTGTATATATGTATAGTTGTTTACTGCAGCTGTAAGGTGTTGGAAAATCTTGAAAATGTACCTTGAAAGTGCTCGAATTTGACCTTGCAAAAGGTGTACAACCCATGTGTTTTATAAATCTGTTAATAGCTTCTCTTCTGTGAATGTGTCTGTGTGTGTGTGTGTGTGTGTGTGTGTGTGTGTGTGTGTGTGTGTGTGTGTGTGTGTGTGTGTGTTGTCTTATACAGTTACTAGAGGTGCGAATGCAGTACGAGCTGAATGACATAGAGTCTCCAGACGGCGGGGGTGGAGGGGTTGAACAGACTTCGGCACATCCCACCCCTGGTGCCTCCCCTCAGACAAGCGGCCCACCTTCACACCCTTCCACCAGCAGCAACAACTCCGATGGAGGCAACATTCCCTGCCTCAAGTATGAAACACACACACATGCACGCGCACGCACACACACACATACACACAGGCACACACACAGACGCACTTACATAAACTCTCAATAGCACCAGGAGCGCTTGCACACATTCTCATACACACTCATACACACAAGACTCTTGCCTTTTTGCCTCAAGCACTCTTGCACAGACTTAGTCAGCGCCTGAAGCATCCTCAGCCACAGCCTCCCCATCATCCCCTCGCAGCCACTCATGCCAGACCCTCAACACACAACTGTTTCAGAACTGCAGCTGCACCACTTGTCATTCTCTTTTTATATATATATGTGTGTGTCTCTCCCTTTCATTTTTTGCTCCTCTCTGTTTCTCTTCGCCGTCTGTGCTCTGTCTTATTCTCTCCAGGGTGCGCAGTACTCCTCTGAAGCAGTCTCCTGGTTACCAGGTAGATTTGGTGGTCCAGTTAGTGTGGGTGAGTGGAGAGCCTCCACAGCAGATCACAAGTCTGGCGCTCAATTCCTCCTACGGCCTGTAAGTATACAGACAGCAGCATCTTAGTCATGACTCGAATCAAGTAGAAGTTTTTTGGGGGGAAACTTCCCAGTGTTTAAGTAAAGTAAATGTATCAAGCATGTTATCCGTATCCTCCTTATCCTTGCTGCTGCTCCATCTCCTCCTAAATTGCTTGTACTCTTTGCCTTGGGTCCACTTCTATATCCTGCAGCACCAATGAGTTCAGGGCTGTTTTTGCCTCCTTGGCCAACTTAAACAACATCCTCACGACCTTGTGATTCATTCTCAGTATCGTGGGGTAAATAAGGAATGATTCCTTCCCCCTCTGTTAAAGCTTGGATCACTTTGTATTCCTGACATGCCTGCATTGTCCTGGGGCTGTAGTTAGCAAAGAACTGCAGCTGAGTGGTGTCAGGGAGAGAAGGTTTGGATGTCCTCGCACCCTCCGGGATTGACTGTTGGTCAGTATAGCGTAGTAGCCTGAAGATTATGGTCCACGGTCTTTAAGTGTAATTGGAAAAAAATCCAATGTGCACAATCAGTTTTCAACGGAGCATCATGGGAGCTCCTGAGTAACATCTTCTGCAAGTAGCCTCTCAGATCGTCGCCCTCAGCACCCGTCGGTAAATTGACCAGCCATGCGATGGGCCTCATGCAAGCTCAACTCATACGAACAGATTTGTTCTTAAGTGGTGTGAATGAGTGATTAAGGAGAACTTGTCACAATCACCAGTTTTCTCATACAAACACAATTTAGGTGTTCCAGACCTGTAGTAGGAGTTGTGAATTTAATCTGTTATCACAACCAAAATTTTTCACTAATGACTTTACATTTCATTAGTTTGAAGACATTTTGAGACTGAAAAATAAATTACACTTCTTCTACATAATTATGTCGATATTATCCTGTTTTGACTGCCTAAAATTATAATATAATTACAAAACACATGAAGCCTCTCATCATTAGTTTGATGCTGTGTTATTACCTATTGTCAGGTGTATTCTGGGAGCATCCTCACTCATTCTGTCCTCTATCTCCATGATGGAAACGTCCCTTTGACCTCCTCCTCCCGTTGCAGTCATCATCAACTCGCTGTGGCAAGGTGTTTTTTTCCCCCTGCAGCCTTTTTCATATCAAGACATTTCTTCTTTATTTCAGTGACAGTCCGACCCTCAGGTAACACGGCATTAACAGCCCTCGTTTTTCCTCTTCTTTGCTTTAGCAGGTCCCTTAATTCCACTGCTGATGTTGTTAAAATGACAGATTTTCCTTTAAAGATCTCTGAATGGAGCACTTTGATCTCTGAACTCGTAAAGTTTGTCTTTTTACTCTTTTGATGCCATTTTCATGAATGAACTCCTGACATATGGGGCAGGAAGCGTAGGCTCATATGGTATTATAGGGGCTTTTATTATGCTAATTTACAAGCACTGAAATATGCACAGGCGGATCATTTACAGTTATCTGAAGTTATGAGCTTTTGCCGAATCTGATGTGGCATGTTTGTACAAGCCCTTCCCACGAATACAAGTAAGCGAACTTTCAGATAAGAATACGAAAATGTTCTTGCATGAGGCCCAATAACTCTCCAGGATCTGTCGTTAAGCCTCTTCTGTAACTTAGTCATGTCTGCGAGACAAGATTGTCTTTCTCATTTTTGTGCATGCTAACCTTGAAGACCATGCTAAGTTTTTTAGCGTGAATGTCAGATTGTTCTTTCAATGATTAATTAATTGCCATTCTCTGTTATGTGCTTCTCAATGGGGTTCAGAGCTTTTTCACGTGAATCCTTGAGCATGTGGGCCACCATCTCCTGCAGCGATTTCATCTCTGTTGCCATTGTTTGTTTGATTAGCACAGCTAATTCCTCAGGGGAATTGTTAGACTTTTGCCGTCTGCTGGAGTCTTGGTTTTTAGTCAAAATTGGATATTTTTTTAAGGCTATGTCTTTAGTTAAGTGTTTCTCCAAATGAAACTTGTGTTAAAAGTGTCTATAAGCTGCTAATAAAACAAAGTGTGTGGGGGGGTGGGGGGTGGGGGGTGCTACCATCTTGCCTCGTGCATCACCGGAAGCCCTCAAAATGACTAAAATCATTAAAGACGAAATATGCAAAGTGGGCATGCATATAATTTTGCTGTTTAAGCAGCAACTGCTCAAGGCTACGATGACAAGAGGACCTGTCAACACAATTTATGACGCCCAGAAAAATGTGGACATTCTAGCTGTTTTTGTGCTTTGACTACAGTGTTTTAAGCTCTAAAAACTAAATCCTGTCTCATAACTATGTTCCCCCAAACCCATTCATTTATCTTTCTTTGACTTTCCCCCCCGTCTTTCTTCTTCCCTTCTTCCCCTCCCTCCCTGACTCTGTCACCCTCTCCCTTCCCCAGTGTGGTGTTTGGCAACAGTAACGGTCTGGCGGTGGTGGACTACGTCCAGAAGACGGTGGTGCTCAACTTGGGGACGGTCGAGCTTTACGGCTCCAATGACCCCTACCAGAGACAGCCCCGCTCGCCAAGAAAGACACGACAGCCTTCTGGAGGTAATGAGGGAAAGGGGATAAGAAGGACAGGAGTAAGAAGAATAACATCTAAACTTTTCTGGACAGTTTTTTGCTGTCTTGCCATCACAGTACAGTCAGTACAGCCTCATTGCCAGCAAGCATAGCGGTGGCCATTTCATATTTCATATTTGAGCATTTTTTCTGGACTTTCCACCTATTGTATTATTGCCTACTGTTTGTTAATGTCCAGCCACTAAAGCAATTTTGTTTGGCACTGTTTATCTGTTGTTTCAGATCAACTGGCTCGGATTGTTTTAGGTTTGAAATAGAAATCCTGTGCATGTTTATTTATTTCATTTCCCTCTATTTTTTTTTTTTTTTAATTTCTGCCATGAAGCTAAAATTATGTCTCAGCATCTGACTAATTTGAACCGTGATCTGCAAATCCTGCTTTTGTCTTAAATGCACATGAATCATTTTGGGTAAAATTGGTTGGGAATGACGTACTGAGACATGTTGTACATGACCCTGAAGCTAAATTCAGACAGAATCAGGTGTTACCACAAAAATGCCAGTCATCTCATTCATTTTGAATGGGGTTTGTGTGTTTAGGCTGCGGCAGTAGGGGCCGCAGGGGATGCAGAAAAAAAACATGGCAGCATGCGTCAGAAAAATTGAAACAAATCATGAGCCAGTGATCAAACTGCTCCACAATAAGCCTGAAATATCTGTGAAACTGGGCGCTATCCAGGCGGAGTTCTCGGACAAAACAATGATACTCTCCCAGTTGTGTCCTCGCTTTGTTTATTTTGTGTACCCAGCTGCGACATCTGCGTCTGACTTGTAGTTTTATGTTGCAAAATAGCAATACGAAGAAGCTTCATTTAGTTTGTGTCTGTTTGAGAGAGAGAGAGTTAGAGACAGTGTGAGAGAGAGAGCACACAGCTGTGGTATTGCAAGGTAGAGATTGAATGAGGTGAAGGAGCACTGGTCGTGAGAAAGCCAGTGAATCACAGAAATGAAACGTTATTTTCTAAACCTTTCACAGTGGTTATGTTCTAAGCAGAAATAAACAACCCTGCACACCCCCGACACTGCAACACAACCCTGAGGCAAACCGTCACAATGCCTTATTCTGTCTAGATGTGGCTTAAATCATCTCCAAAACATTACAAGTATACATATGACAAGTATCTGGTGACAGAACAACCAGCAGTATTAATGTCAGAGCTAGTCTATGGAAAGTATAATAACATTGACAGCGTTTGGAGCAGACAAACCCAACGAAACAAAAAAAATAACACAAAGACACATGGGACAATGTCAGACAGCAGCATACTCCACACACAGCGATGTCAGATACAGTGAAAATAATGACATACTGTATAGTGCAGGCCAATCCCCTGCCACAGAAATAAATGTGAAGGATGGCATTGGAAATATATGTAGGACCCAGCCATACACCCTCATCTGGCACTGTAACGTTTGAGAGGTAACACTCCCATTTTACTTCCTTCCCACTCTGTTTATGAGTCTGTATGACAGGCCTTCCAGCGCGGCTAGTCTACCTAAATGCTTATGCCCAATATTGACAGGGGGTGGGTGAGGATTCAATTCTGAAACAATAAGCTGACGCCCCAGCATCAGTGCAGTCTGCACCCATTCTGTTTAATGGGATGGGAGGTCCACGAGTCCTGTGGGAGGTCCTCTGATTTGTGTGACATTTTGTGAATCTCAGACCAGAAGTCTTGTATTTTGGGGCAGCTCCACAATATATGAGTCACTGTACCCTTTGTACTCATTCTGGGGTTTTTATATTAACTTGACTCTATTTAGCCTGGATGGAGTGCAGCAGACTCTATTCAGAATTGTGAATTGAGTGAGTTTTGAGTTTCTTAGACATCTTTTTAAAAGATAGTAGGATCCTACTCCTTTCCCTCTCTGTGAATGATACATTGAGGTCCGCCTCCCGAGTCAGTTTGAGGGTGGAGGTGCCTGAGCAATTAAGAAGCATTGAATTATATAAGGAGGCCTTGTGTCCCTCACCAATGACCTTCATTATTTATGTAAGGAAGCTAGAAATAGTGGAAGTTTGAGCTTGAGGTTAGCAACTCCTTCCCGTAAAACAACTCATGTTACAAAAAGAAAACCAAATAGTTTTTGTTGCCTATGTCCCTTAGGGAACACAAAGGCCTAAGTAAAGGGACCTTTACATGATAATATATTTGCTCTTCACTCAACGCCAGGTAGGGCGCAGAGGCGCTGAGCGGACGCAGCGAAGCTCAGGGATACGTCATCAACAAGTGCGAGGTATTCACGGTTGCTAGGCAACACCAACACTACTTGTTAGACCGGACAGAAGGCGAGGAGGAAAACGATAATATACGTCTACGTATAGTATTCACAAACCTGATAGCTTGATCTTACTATTGACATTTCGCCATGCATAACTGTTCCTACCGAGATGGTGGTATGTTTTGAAAGTGGTATTATATAGTTCAGGGAACTCAGACACACAGAGAATGAGTTTTTCTTTCTTCTTCTCTCCCTCCTCTGCTTGTATGAGTCGCTTCTGGCACATCACATAGAGCTGTTATCTTATTGGTTGCGCGTTGAAAGGTCAGCAGCAAATGAGGTGAAAGTTCAAATAATTTGAACTTTGAGTGCAGTGGTAAGTGGGAGATCCGAGCGGCGCGCCATGCCGAGGGTAGCGGTACTGCTTAGTCGGGCGCCACCGCTCTCTCCATAGGAAAACAATGGGATAGCCAGCGCAAAGCGTTTTATCATGTGTAGGGGCCTTTATTACGTAAGTCAATCAAAAATACACATTTTTTTCCCTGGCCTGTAATGCTATTTATCCATTTAGATATGTTTTAACGTTCTTTCTGCAGAATAGTTTACTAGAACTAGAATCTTAGAATCTTTAAAATCTAGTGGAAATACGTTCTTTTCTCCTTGAAAGAAAGTAGTTCCTACTTGAAACTGCTCATAACTGTGGATCATCCTTTGAAAGGAGACAATGGGTTTGACTTTTTCACATGTATTTTTTTGGTGCTTTGAGCACCACGAGATAAGCTGAGTGCCATTTAGTCCCATGTTATTCTATCGCCAATAACTGAACCAATAACTACCGCCAGAACTCTGCCTCTCACACCAAAAAAAATCTAGATGGATAAATAGCACTACAGGCCAGGGGGAAAATAGGTATTTTTGATTTTGGGGTGAACTGTCCCTTTAAGGTTCAGGGTGAATGGAGCCCATCATAGGTAGACAAATACATGGCCAGGGATTAGGGATTTAGGGTACACTAAAAAAACTCTAAATAACTCCTGGAATGCACTGAGGAGGAAAATCTGATTTAGTATTCAAGGTTTATTTTCAGTAAAGGTCTGATTTAGAATTATAATTAGTCTTTCAGTGCACATTATGATGCATTTGTGCCAGTGGAGCCTGTGAACAGTTATTACTTAGACTCCAGTAACCCCACTGGTCCGACGGCCCCTGACCTGATCTGTATACTGATCCGAATGTGAGAATGAATCATAGAACAACACACTCTAAAACGCATCAAAGCACTTTGACTAACTTTTCCTTTGTCCATCTGCCTCTCCCTGTCTCTCATTCACACACACACTCACAGCCCATCCCTTTTACACACACTGCCACTGCAGCCTCACAGTACCACTGTTAGACGATAAGATGCTTTCAGTATGGACACACTGCCACCCTGTGGTAGATGAAGGCAGTGCAGCCACACGGAGGATGCCGCAGTGTCATGACGATGCACAGCCAGTGCTGTAGCAAAAGTTTGATGGATAAATTAGTAAGCTGTGTGTATGTGGATGCTGATGAATTAATTCTCATATGTTCATGATAGTTTGTGCACAAATATGCAAGCGCACACACAAATGCTCACACACACACACAAGCACATGCACATGTAAATACACACAGAGCATCTGGTGTCACTGACTGGTGAGCAGTGGGCTGGCACCTGTCAGAGCTTGGCGAGCGCGAGCAGTAATCAGGCGTCCAGCTGTGTTTCTCTGCCAACAGGGACTGCTGTCTGCTTGGCTTTCTGCCTCACAGGACAATGTCGCACACACACATTCATGCACAAACGTGCACACGCAGGGGGGGCAGCCTTGGAACTGGATAAAATATCATCAAAGATGCACAAAATCATCCTTATGTTTCAAATATGAGCGGAGCAGATGGACGGTTTGTGACGGGTTTGTCAGTTGGTCAAATGAAGAGAACGTTAGAAAATTAGGAAATTAGTAGTCGACTGATATGGTTTTTCAGTGGCCATTAAGGATGCTGATATTTAGAGGCTGATAGCAGATATATAATGGTAATATCAAAGCAAAGAAAAGTGATGTATCATTTAATTATTCAATGCACATTACGATCTAATATACAGCACCATGTTGATTTTGACTGAATTTTCATTCATCGGTTAAATAGAAAAATACATTGGGCTATACTTTAGATTTCAGAATGTGACAAGTATTTAAAGGAGAGTGGGGCACAGTAATCAAAGTTGAATACATGTTATAATGTATCGTGAAATAAAGCAGGGGTTTATATCACAATAATGACCCTTCAATGTACATTATCCAGCTTATTACACAGCTGCGTACAGAAATCAACAATTTGACACAAAATATTTATTTTAAAATGATTTTAAAATGATCACATTACTCCTCCAGAGTCTATGATCAGCACTGCATCCATAGCAACAGTCATGTTATTCATACACTCTCTGTTAGAACCCTTTCACAGAGTTACACCTATAACCCATCAGGGTTATACTTATAACCGTCTGTAAAAGGTTTCACCCAGAACCTCTATGAGAGGTTCTATTGAAAACCCTCCTATGGTGTAATGGTTCCACCCAGAACCCTCTCTATGGATTCTATCCAGAACTGCCCCACCCAGTGTGTTTGACCAAGAACCTTTTTATAGTCCAAGTGTTTTATCTAGAACATACTCAAGGGGTTCTACCAAGAAACTTTTTATATTCCAAGAGTTCCATCCAGAACTCACCCAGCGAGTTCTACCAAGAACCCTTTCACAGTCCACACTGAGATCCCTTTAATATTATGGAACAAAGAACCCTTAACAAACCCTTCAAGTTCTTCAAGGAGTTCAACATTCATTGAGGAGCTCTTTCTTCCAAAAAGAATTCTTTGGATGAAAAGGGTTCTTAATGCAACCTTTACTCTTACAAAGAAGCACTGACCAACGCCATTGTCAAAAAAAAAGAAGAGTTCTTCAGAAGCAAATGGTTCTGGTTAGAACCTCAGTCCTTCGGGAAAAACCTTTTTGGAACCCTTTTTTCTAAGACTATTTATAGTAAGGGTCTTTTCAGAAATAACAGACTTTAGAATGCTGTATTTGACCAATCAGAATCAAATATTTAACAAAGCTGTGTAATAAATTCAAAATAATATAGGTAACACTGCAGATGTGTCTGAATACATGTTTAGTTTATTGGTCTTATGAGTGCACGCTGATATGTCCTTTTAATCGGCCAACCAAATAATTGGTCTATCACTAATGGAGATCATCTACTGTATTTGTGGACATATGATCCAGTCCAATCTGACCAAAAACATATTGGAACCCCAGCTTATATCTGCGGTTCTTTCTCAGCTGGTAGTATATATCATGAGGAGATGTTATGTGACTGGACACCACTGTGGTTCTTTTTTGCTTGCTTTATTTTGTATTTCATGAGTTTATCTCTGTTGCAGGTCTGTGTGACATCAACGAGGGCTCAGCCACATCAGAGGACCGCTGCAAGTCCCCTACTTCAGGTAATATGTCCTTCAGCGTCTTATTAAAAAAGACATATGGGGGAAATATAGCAAAGGCTTTGTGTCACCCAGACGTGAAACCCAAACAGTGGACCAGTAAAAAATAGACCTTTAATAGACCGTGTATTTGAATGCAAGAGGAGCATTGGGTAGGGATGAAGATTAATATTTCAAAAGAGCCTCTGCTTTTAATACTGTTTTATTGAAATTGTTGCTCATCAAACTGGAACTACACAGAAGAGTTTTCTGTTGAACCATTAAATTGTCTGGCTGTCGATTTCATTCTGCTTCAGTCTTTAGAAATGCACTGTTTGAGTTTATTACCATGCGATTGTGGGTTATTGAGATTATTTCCCCATTTGTGCATGCATTCTTTTACCACCTTGCAGCGTTCAATAGACAGGAATACATTTGTTTTTAATTCTCATATTCACATGGTATCCCGGAAAACTGTTGTAGGTTCTTAACGTATCCAATCTATGTGATGCTAATTCAGTGTGACAGCTAGGCTAATTATGAATTGAAATTGTTAAACAAAACTGCATTGTGGTAGAGAAACCCATTAATTTACATTAATCAGAGTGTGAGTTAAAAAGTTAAAGTTCAACGTGAAAGGCCTCAGGTGTTTTCACATATTCAGCAGCTGCACAATTGCATAATTGTGAAAGAATCTCCTACAGTTAAATGTCATACAACCCCAATTCCATGAAAGTTGGGACGTCGTGTAAAACATCAATGAAAACAGGATGGGATGATTTGCAAAAACCTTTTGACCTCTATTCAATTAAATACAGTACAAAGACAAGAGATTTCAAACTGATTACCACGTGTTTCATCACAACAAACCTCAATATTTGGAAACTGAGGACACTGATTGTTCAAGTTTTGCAAGTGAAATTCTTTCCCATTCTTAATTGATATATGACTTCAGGTCTCTGTTGTCATATTTTGTGCTTCACACATTTTCAACAGGAGACAGGTTTGGACTGCAAGCAGGGTCAGTCTAGTATCTGAACTCTTTTACTACAAAGCCATGCTGCTGTAACGTGCAGAATGTTTCTTGGCATTGCCTGGCTAAAATAAGCAGGGTCATATCTGAAAAAGACGTCATCTGGATGGCAGCATATGTTGCTGCAAAACCTGTATGTACCTTTCAGCATCAATGGGGCTTTCACAGATGTGACAATTACCCATGATGCCATTGGCACGAACACCCCCCCATACCATGATGCCGATGCAGATGCTGGCTTTTGAAGCTAGTTAGGTAGAGTCTTCACTTGCATTTGTAGATGTAGCAGCAAACTGTGTTAACTGACAACAGTTTTCCAAAGTGTCCCCGAGCCCATGTAGATTCCTTTACACGATTATGTGGGGTTTTAATGCAGTGCTACCTGAGAGGTCAAAGGTTACGGGTATTCATTGCGCTTTAAGAGATTTCTCTGGATTCTCTGAATCTTTTAATGATATTATGGATTGTAGATGGTGAAATCCCTAAATTCCTGCCAGCACTTTTGTGTTGAGCATTGTTGTTGAACTCCTGGACTATTTGACCACACAGTTTTTCACAAAGTGGTGAACCTTTCCCCATCCATGGTTGTGAACAAGTTTTCTGAAACATGTTGCAGGCGTCAAAGGGCATCAGAATGTGTATATTTACAAAAACAATAAGGTTTATCCGTTTGAGCATTAAATATCTTGTCTTTGTACTGTATTCAATTGAATAAAAGTCAAAAAGGATTTGCAAATCATTGAATTCTGTTTTTATTTACGTTTTACTGAACATCACAATGTTTTTTGGAATTGGGGTTGTATGTCAGTTGCAAGATGATGTGAATTAACTCCTGACTTAGATTTTGTGCAGGGTTCTTCTTTCAGTTATAACTTTAAATGTGTCTGGATGCACTGTACTGAAGCAGGTCTGTACAGAACATATTCATGTTAAGCAGCTTTCGTATCAGTGAATATGACAAAATGCATTATAGAATATTATGCACCACCGCTACATTGCAGTATTCGACCCATTCACGATCGTGTAGAACTACATTGTGTGCTGCAACAGTAAGATGCTTCGTTGCTCTTTTACTTGCCTCCTTCTTAATCTACGTCATTAGTATTTCAGCTGAAGGTGCTTGAAGACAGAACAGCCCAGATCCATCTCATTAGGGGTAACTTGGCATTAGCACACTGAAAATAAGGAGCTTTTTAAAAAGGTCAGACAGAAAACAAATCTCAAAGTCTGGAGTTCTGCTGCTGTTTCCAGGTATGATGGCTGTCCCAGCCCCCCAATGTCTGGTGCCACCAGACTGTGGTCTGATACATCTGTCTGCTCTGCATTATTCATAGGACAGAGAGGGAGATAAGGTGCCTTTCTGCAAAGACACGTCTGCTTTAACAGTCATTTGGTCTAGGGATGTTTTTTGGGGGTTTTTTTTTTCTTGTTTTTTTTATTTTTTGGTAAGTGATGAAGTCTCCCAGTGGGAGAAAATAATTCAGATTTCTTTTCATGCAGTTTCACCTGTTTAACCTTGAAATAAGTTGCAGTGTGATGAAGAAAGACTCCATTAGTGTCAGGATAGTGTCATTTCATCCAAGAACATTCTTGGAATTGTTTGATTTGCATTTAAAACAACTTAAAATGGCCATTTACAAAAGATGACTTTATTATACATTTAACATTGTACAGATATACATGCAGTGGGGGAAAAAAAAACAAAAAAAACGAGCCTTCCGCTCACTGCATTTACCCCGCCAACCAGAACCTCGGTCAACTCACTCCTTTCCTGTTTCTCGTGTTTATATTGTATTCGCTAGGCTCATCTATATTGAATGAAAACCTAATTTTGAAGATGAATAAAGATCTTGCTGATGGACCTGTTAAAGCAAAATAAGTATATTGTCAAATCTTAAGTTAGCTAATGTTCGCAACAGACTTGCTAGCTAGCTAGCTAGCTAATCCAAATCAGTGGTTAGCTAGCAAACTCCATCTGTTAGCTAATTTTTTTTTTTAGCAAAAAACTAGGTAAATAGCCAGCTAATCTACATCAGTCTTAACATAGTTAGCTAGCTTTTTGCTAACATTGCTAGCAGCATGATATAACCATCTTCACATTTTTATTTTAGTTTTTTAACATTCACCATATTCACTCAGCAGCCATTTTCCTCTGACCGCATTGTCAAGGTGGGTTGTTTCAGGTTGCAATTCGTATAAACAGAGAATCTAACAAATCTTTTTTTTTTTTTCCCCCACCAGTTCCTGATTGACCATCAACTGAAAAGACAATGGATAGTGAAAATTTGGAGGGACATTGGGCCATATTTCAAGCTAAAACAAGAGAGTGAATAAGACATTAGCTATTGTGAGACAACAGTTAATGTTAGCATTCAGCCCGCCAAGCTAATGCTACCAACATAAATACTGATACACAAGACATTCACTGCTTGGAATGAGCAAAATGTTGCATAGCCTTACTGAGTTAACCAGAACATTTCTGAGGTTGGGTGAAGAGACAGCAAGGCAGCTAGCTAACGTTAAATTAACGTCAAATTGCAACCTAAAACACAGAAGTACGCCGTCTGAGCTTCCCACTCTGTTCCCACCCTGAGTGTGACATCAGAGGAAAATGGCTGACGTGAATATGGTGAATAGACGAGCCTAGCCTATAGCATGTACAGGAAACAGTAAAGGAGAAAATTAAACAAGGTTTCGCTGGGTGCCAAACTTGCTAAACTGTTATTGCACCACAGAGCAAAAAGGGGCGGAACTGATATCATATTCTCTCGTCTGTGATTCTGTTTTTAGGGTACAGGGTTTTACTTCAGAACACTGGATATTTAAGTCAAACTAATGTCCTGAATTTTGATGCAGCTTTTTTTTTTAAGTTAAAAGCCTAGTTTGCTGCTCAGGACAAAAGAAGAGTGACTCATCAGAGTGAACAGAGAAAGCTTGTGTGTGGCAACAAGCCAAAGGGTGTTTCTAACTGCACATTTACTCTACTTTACTTTCCCCCTTACACCCCCAAAAGTGTTGACGTCAAACAGCAATCTACAGCAATTCTACAATGGAGGTGGTAGAGGAGGTAAGATTGGCCAAAGATTGTCATGAGAGGCTGTGTAGGCAGGACTAAAAGTCCAGATTTGTCCCCCCTCTGTCTCTGTCCTCTGTGTCATGGTCACCACAGCGGGAATAAATAGAACAAAGAATAAGGAGCCAGAGTTCTGGGTTAGCTTCTGTTCCACTATCTTTTGGTTCACATTGTGTTAAAATTTTATAAACAACAGTAGTTTTTCTTGTTTAAAATGACATGGTGTTCTTATTTTACATCAAATATTTAGTACAAAAGTATACGGATAGAAAGCTATACACAGAACTGAAAGCTCGCGGAGCAGAGGCTAACCTGGAGGCAGGACAGGAATTCAGCTGTCCAGATACCTACAATATAGCATAATTGCCTTAGATAGATATTTGCATGCTACATGTATGTAGCACGAGTGTCATATTGTAAATGTGCCTGCGTGTGATATCTGTCCTGACTTCCTACAACAGATTCCTTGTGTACATTATGAGTTACGTACATGACTGCCGCTCTTTGTCCATAGCACAGTACGATGACACCACAGAGCAGAGAGCAACTCATCTGTCCAACTGTCTTTGTGTACCTTCAGTGTGTGTTGACGAAATAGATAATTACTTATCAACTGACCGGTGCTTTTTTTGTCTTTTAAAGGTAGGGGTTCTAGACAATGACGATGAGTCAGTGTCCAAAATGATCCACATCAGAGTCTTGACCCAGACCAGCCCTCCAGAATTCTTTTTTTTTTTAACTAGCCTGACCTCTTTAATTAGTCTGAACCCTTTTAAAAACCCTTAAGTTAAACAAGACACGTTTTTTTAAAAATCACATTTTTCCCGGTCCTCCAATTAGCTTTGTTGCGCCTGTGAGGGCAGAGACATTACTGCTTTATTATTCATATTAGTTCATGAAGTTTGGTGACCTCACATAATTCCCTGCATAGCTCCAGACAGGTCTAATTAGCCAGAATAAGTGGAATCACCTGTGTGGGTATGCAAGGCCCTTAAATGGAAGTAAATAGAAGGTAAGAGAAAGCCATGTGTTCACCGTAGATTATAAACTTGTGTACATAAATTACAGGAGCTGAACAGCGAGCTTTGAAAACTGGATAATTAGTGAAGTGTCAGACATTCAAATTACCTAAGTGCCTGTGAAATGAAAACAAAAATGTAACTCTAAATCATGGGGAAAAACATAATGATAATAATAAAGAAGTATCTAGTGTCTATTTGCACCTGGGTGGGAACAGTCACGTGTTAGTTATTCGGCTATTTTATACCTGGCCTCCTAGTGTAGCTATAAAGAGAATATTTCTTCAGGAATTTCTTCACGTGGCACAAATGTCCATTTGGCCTCAAGGATGAACTGATTAAAATTTAGAGATCAAAGATCAAGATCGCTGTGACCTTGTAAATGTAATTTCCTTCCCATTCTTGTGAACGCCTTGAACGTCTTTAAACTGAGTACAAACGTCCACTTGGACTCAAGGATGAACTGATTATATTTCGGTGCTCAAAAGTCAAGGTCATTGTGACCTCATGGAGGCATACAACAGTGAGGCAGTAATTCTAGTTTTCTTTCAGGTTTTAGCTGCAATTTAGTTAAGTTTAGACTAATCTCGCAATACCAGACAATCTGCAAATTTCATCACCTACCACTCAAGTACAGCGAGCGCAGCTGCTAGCAAACTTGCACGCCTTACTGGACACGATGCTCTCCCTCCATTCTCAGTAGTAAGCACACAATGTTACCGCCCCAATATGAAGAGCCACCCTGAAGTCTGGGAGGTTGGGTGATTGTCCTCTATTGTCTCTATTGAGTTTAGTGTTTAGAGACTGACTTGTGAGTCTAGGTTTAGGCACTAAAAGTGCTTGATTAAATTTAGGTTTGGGAAAAGGTCACGGTTTGTCTCTACCATATGAGTGTAAACAGCCACATGGACTATTCCAACACAGGAGCAAATAGCATTGTTGGCTACTGACACCTGGGTGCCAATAGCATCTGCCTAAAAAAATTTTTTAAACCCAGTTTGAGCTTGTATTAAGGTATTAAGGATGTTACTTCTTCATAATATTTGTGTATGTTTCTTTATTTGTTAAAGTGAGTTTCTGTCAATTTTCAAACCAAAAAGCCATAACAATAACTTCATTACTTCATAACTAACATTGGTGAATGTAATATTACAATGCACGCATGATCAATGTTCCCTTCATCGTACAGAGTTTC
This sequence comes from Lutjanus campechanus, assembly GCA_027495735.1. NCBI lineage: Eukaryota > Metazoa > Chordata > Actinopteri > Lutjaniformes > Lutjanidae > Lutjanus > Lutjanus campechanus. The sequence goes on along the minus strand of JAJHUR010099483.1, from coordinate 6,152 downwards.
TCCAACTTCTTCCTCCTCAAGACAGAGAAATAATATCTAATATTCAGTCTCATTACTATTAGGGCTGAACAATTAATCGAATATTGTTGAAATTGCACAATGGAATGGAAAGGACAATTCTTGATATAGGTAAAGAGTGTCACAACATACCATTATTAATAAAGCTTTGTGGTCTTACGGAGATGCCCCAGCCAACAAAACATGTTCTTCCATCTCCTGTTCAACTTCCTGTTGCTCTTTATTCCGAAACAAAATAAACAAAAACAAGCTATCTAGCTAAAAAGTTACCAACACCTTAAATTGTTTGCTAGCTTGCTAAAAATTTAATAAAAGTTTATACTGTTTGGCTAAAAAAGTAACAAAAGTTACAATGTTTACTAGCTAGCTAAAAGGTTAGACAGTTAAATTGTTTTCTAGATAGCTTACAAGTTGTTGTTTTTTCCAAAAATCAACGTTGTATTGTTTGGTAACTAGCTAGGGTGTTTTTTAGACAGTAGCATTACATTGTTAACCTTACAAAAATCTATATTTTTAGTTAAAAAGTTGTATTATTTGCTAGCTAGCTTTAAGTTGTTTGCTAGCTATATATGAATCATATGGATTCAGACAGGATGAAGAAGTGGACAGAAGTGATTGTGGTTATTTGCAGTGTATTTTGTGCTAGTTGAGACAGGTCTGGGTAAGTGTGCCTAATACAGTTATTACTGCAAGAAGAAAATAAACTACTTTAACTAACTAAACTACCTCAGTAACATGAGACCATCTTTTCCACTGTCTTCTTCCATCTCCTGTCAGTACTTTCTGTTTTCTCGTTACCTTCATGTTCTTGGTGCATGCTCCTGTGGCATGAGGTTCCTGGATGGCTGTGCAGTTTCGATGTGTCTCACTATACCAGTCCTCTCTTTCAGGGCAATGTGCACTCAGGGGTCACCTCCTTTGTTTTGTCTTTCACAGCATGCCTCTGTGATATATGCAGGGTTGTCTCTGAGTCCTCACGCAGTGTAAAGCATTTTGGCTCCTTTACTCAATGAAACAATCCCCCTCCTGGCACTTGCTCCACAGCCTTTTGTTGTTTTCGTATATTTTAGCTTTGTGCACAATCCTAGCCCAATGCTAGTTATCTAGCTTTGCATGGCATCGTGTGTTAGCTTAGACGTGTGTTTGTAAAGAGGGATGTTCTCTTTTTTCCAGCAAAGATGTCACGGAAATTAAGCTTGCCTACTGAGCTAAAGCCAGACTTGGGTAAGCCTTGACTTCGTGTCTCCAAACAATTTGTATGGAAATGCAGTATATCTTTCTCACTTGAACTGGACTCCACCACATCCCACTAGTCCAGTTTTATCTGGTTATTAGCCTCAAAATTGGCAAGCTGTGCAGATGTTCTCCTAAGTTTGCATGAGACAAAAGTAGCACTGATCTGACCAGAACTGAAATTGTTTAAGTTAAATCAAAGTGTTGGAATTAAATTCAATGTGAAATTTCCTGCTGTGCTCCGACTCCCACTTTTTGACCTTGGTGGGGGTTCTTCTAGAGGTCAGTGGTGCTAAGCTAAACTATGCACACTCCATCTCACCGTAAAGCTTTCTGTAACTTCTGCAGCTTTCTCTTTCTCTTCTGTGTTCTTCATGTCTTTCCTTTCTCTGTTTCTGATTGGTCAGTTTAAAATTTCTCAAACAGAAATATTGTCACTTTAAACAGAAAGATTTTTTTTTCTTTGTCAGGGGAATACAACATTGTTCTAAAACACAAAGAACATCAGAAGTGCCAACACATTTACCTGTATTCTCATTTAAGAGTGTGATATACAGTACATGCAACCAAAGTGCCTGATAGCTGGTTATTTCATACTTTTACAATTTATGACTGGGGATGGAACATTTTTAAAATGTTAATCGGTCTGTGAATATATATATAAATGCATAATTGCATTGGATTGCATTGGTCTGGCCTTATCTTAACCAACCGACAGTTAAATGGTGTACCAGCCTTGTATACAGTTATCCAATTTTAATAATACCTAATAATAAGCCTATACTTTTAGATTTCTTGCCCAGTTTTTGTATCTACACTTTCTGTATCTCAGTCATAAACTAATACAAATGTTACTCAGCTGGTATGTGTTGAGTTTGTTGTAATTTTTAACCAAAATGCATTTAATGTCCACGTACCAAAGGAAAACACAATTTGATTTTGTGTGTACAGTACAGTGCAGGTACTTTACCTCTCTCTGTTTTCTCCTTACTGTCCTCCTGTCTGTATGCCCACCGCGGGGTGCCAACCCATTAGACCACCGGGACAATTCCTTCAGCCGCTCGCGCTCCTCAAGCGTCACCAGCATCGACAAGGAAGCACGAGAGGCCATCAGCTCCTTCCACTTCAGCGAGACCTTCGCCCGGAAGGGGGACAACACTTTGACACCCTGCCTGTATGTGGGCACTTCTCTGGGCACCGTCCTCGCCCTAGCTCTCACATTGCCACCTGCTGGAGAGCAACGGCAACTGCAGCCAGTTATCATTTCACCTACGGGTGGGTATCAGAAAGGAGGGATGGAAATTAGAGTGATGTTGATAATGCTATGATGTCCACAATATTTTCTATTATAAATTCAGTTCTAAAGGCTGGAGCTGTATTGCACAATTAATCTCTTATTTTAGTAAATCCAAGTTTAGTGATTTAAACTTAAATTAAATAGACTTTAATCAGTATGGTGATGCTTGCTTTCCCAAATTAAAATAAATTAATAAAAATAAATTGCTGTCGAGCCTTAGTAAGTCTAGGAGAAGGGGGGAACTGTTAACTGTTTTGTATTCCTTACCAAAAGCATTGTTCGTTAGCTAGCTAAAAGTTTAAAAGGCTCTGTTGTTTGCCAGCTAGCTAAAACATTAACAAAACATTGCACTGTTTGCTAGTGAGCTAAGAAGTTAACAAAATGTTTTGCCAACTACCTGTTTGCTAGCTAGTTAAAAAGTTGACTGAATGTTATATATTTTGCTAGCTAGCTAAAAAGTTAGTTAACCTAATTAGTCTACTCATTATGGCAAAAAATGTGTTAGCTGAATTATCAACTGGAGTGAAGGAAAGAAGAGATCTATCATAAAACTCACTTGGTTGAATCAGTCCCTTAACTTTTTTTGAGGAACTTGATTTTTTTTTCTCAGTCCATCTCAAAAAGGCAGCTATTTTAAAAGTTAAACACCCTCAGATGTAAGTTTAAAGTTAATCCTTGATCAAATTTAAAATTGAAAGTTTTGGTGCAACAATATTTAATTTAATCTAGATTAGGAATAAAAACTAAACAAAGGATTAAAAAGAGGTTTAAGTATAATCTTTTTACATTTTTAGCTAGTTTAAAAGTTTGGTGCTACATAATTGAAGTTAAACCATGATTTAAGTGGGTTTAAAAGTTAATCCTTGTCAGTTAAATCCTAGCCAAAGGATTTTAAAATAACAGCACTAAATCGAAATTCAGATTTCAGTAACAAACCTTTTTCCATCCATTCATCAGGCATGTTGGTACGGCTGAAGGGCAGCATTTTGCGGATGGCTTTCCTGGACTCAGCAGGTTCAATACTGCCTCCAGCGTACGAGCCTTGGTTTGAGCCCAACGTCACAGCAGACGGTGAGGAAAGAGAGAAAGTCCGCAAGCGCAGGCCCGTCTCAGTGTCCCCTTCCACCTCCCAGGACCTCAACGAGGGCCAATACGCTGTGGTGTGTTCAGAGAAACAGGCCAAAGTCATGTCCCTCCCCTCCCAGACCTGCATCTACAAACACAGTATCACAGAGACCTCCTTCATCCTGCGGGCAGATGTGGTGCAGATGAGCCAAGGCGCATGTGTGGCGTGTTTCTGTGCCAACGGCCACATCATGACCCTCAGGTGAGAAACATGTCAGCTGGAAATAGCGGGCTATTATTATAATGTATCAATCAAAGTCAGCTCAGATAAATCATGCTCTTTTCATTAGATTTTCAGTAGATTCGATCTGCCTCCTGTTCTCTGTTTTATACTAATTTCACAGAGAACAGCATTCACACTCGACTTTGTTGGGTTTTTTGATCAGTATTGCCATGACAACCACACAAACCCTGTCTTTTGAGTATGAAACACTGTTTAAAAAAAAAAAAACTTTTGAAATTTCTGAAGATGTGGGTGTGAATGATGGCTGTTGAAAACCTCATGAGGAATATTTTAATGTTTGTTGAAATGCTGATGCTAAACTGAAGAGGTTGAAGATGAGGGGGTCTGAAAGGTAAAAAAAAAAAAAAAAAAAAGGTACAAAATGATTAATTATGAGAAAGTGAATTGTCCCCGTGTAAGCTAGCCAATGAGAAAGCTAGCTATTAGGGCATTCTGCTGGAGGGCCCTTTCTTGCAGA